>PNEQ01106073.1:0-38456 GCA_003012365.1 Medauroidea extradentata
TTTTTCTTTTTTTTTTTTTTTTTAAGATTTCTAAAAATCCTTTTGTTAAATCGCTCTTTTTGTTATTCCAGAGTTCGTTAAATCGGGGCTCTACTTAACAAGTGCCTATCATCTGTAAGTACTTGTACCTCTGTCTATTATATAACTCTAGGAAACTTATTTAAAACGTGGTGTTTCCTAGTTAATTTTTGTGTGATTCTAGGTACTTGTGCCAGAGCGAGAAACTTTCGAGTTAAAATAATATTTTTCAGGTAATACTGTACATAAAGTTAAAAAAGTATATAATAGTCATACAATGAGAGTCAAGTATTTTAAATTTTGTAGTAAATAGCTCAGGTGCGTAACATTCTTTAAAAAAATTATAGAGCATTTTAATTAGTGTGTGACAGTGTAAGACAACTGCAAAAGATTAGTTCTATTTTTTTTTTTAATTTCGTAGTGCCACAGAAATATGGTATCTTTTGTGAAGTTGCTGGCTGGAAACTGATAATACATGTACATATTTGTGCTTGTATTAATTATTTTACTGTTGCAAGTTGTTCAAACAGTCTGGTAGACAGATCCTAGAAATGAACCAGCTGCTCAAATATGATGAGTGAAGGAATACTGTGTTGTGAATTTCCAAATACTGTATAACATGGTGAAAATGATCTAATATTGTAGGTTTTGATTGCTAGGCATAGTTGATGTACAAAATGATTGTAATTTCTTGCTTGGAATAATGAGTCGTGTACGTTGGTATTTTGTGTAAACACAGGTCTAAATGTATTTGCTTGTCTGGGCTGTAGGGCTTCCTGCAAGTGTTGTGGAGGAGAGGTGTTAGGCAAAGTGCAAACTTTTATTCTATCAATGTAAAGATTTCAAACTTATGTTTATTTCATATCTGTTCTGCATTATAATTTTGGAATCAAAAAATCTTTTTTTAATAATGGTGTGCATCTTGAAAATGCAATAGAATGTTGCATAAATTACTTAGTGTGGAATGCTGTGCAACAGTACAAGGTTTTTTGTTTTTGATTTGGAATTATGTACATAACAGTAGAACCCCATTTTTGCGTTACCGGTTCTTTATATTTTCCCGCTAATTTCACCAGTTTTTGTCGGCCCTGTTTTATCTCCATTTGTTTCTATGTATAACAATCCCGTTGTTTGCACCACTCGATATGTCTATTTCCCGCTGTTTACACTTTTTCTTTAAGTTTGTTCACTTTATGAAAACGAGCTACAAGCACAGATATGTGTATAAAATTACGGCAAGGTGATCAACTTTACAATTTGGAACTAGGCTATTGACGCCATTTTGTTGACCTGTTGTTTCTCGCTTACGTGACTGAGCCGATGGCCAATCACAACTTGTACGGAGTTGCACTGAGGTTTGTATTCATAGTCGATTTGCCCGAAGAATGCGTGACGCATCCAGTGCGCATCTTTCCCTGTATAACAACAGGATTCTTGAACGCAATTAGCGAGTCGTTTGTGTCTTGAATACGGTTGCGTGGACTCGCAAAGTTACGAGAGGCATGGACCTATCCTATTTGCAAACATTACCTTTTCTCAACCGGTTCATAACTTGGCAAAATGGTGTATCATTTTCTTCAACTATTTCGATGATAGTGCACGAGCGGCATTTTAAGGCGGGATTGATGTATACGGCGAACGATTTAACGAGCATAGTTCTTCAGTGATGCAAATAAGATAAGGTGTAAAATGTAAAATACTTTGGAACGAAAATGGTAATGTGTTAATAGAGAATAGAAAAGCATATTTTGGTTAGTGTTGTGCCGACGAAACCATGCATGGCGAAACGTAGCGATTCGCGCTTCTGCGCAAAATGTGTCGTCCTTTTCGTGTGTGTAACTGGCAACCTCCATGATACTCTGTGAGTACATGTTTCTATTTAATTTTAAGATGTAATTAGTTGCCTAGCAGCCTGTTTCCCTATATCAAACATATAGAATGCGTTATTGTTTTACGTTTAAAGCAATCACAGTTCGTTAATCTTAAAAATGTATATATGTTATTTTACTGTCTGCAGTAAGGTGTTATTATTATACATTATTTTGAAAATTAAATTATAGCTGTTTTATACAGTGTACAATTAATATTTCAGCTACTCACAATTGCTTTTCAACATTTTATCTCCATAAAGTCCATATTATTAACTTTCTTAGTTGCAGTTAATTACGACTTACAGGATATATTAAAATAAATACGAAGCATGATTTCCCATTTGAAACACTTGGGCACACTTTTATTTGTTCTGGTCGAAGAAGAGCTCTCTCAACCTAGCTTTCGTTCAAAAATCTGCAAAGTGATTTGAATGTTGTTTGCGGGCAGCAAATAAAAATGTTTAGGAATCCCACCCTGAGATGCTGTAGGACTAGCATTTCCGGTTGATTAAAAACATAGTATCGGGACACGTCTAATTCTTGGTTACGCCAATTCCTGCAAAAAATAAATTGTAAAAATTTTTATTTGTTGAAGAGAGTTCTGCGACGTATGGCCGTTTGTGGAAAAAACGGAACTGCGTTTGCGTGTCAAATTACGACCAACTGAGGAATTATTTTAATCAGTGATGTGTGGGTACAAGAGTACAAATGTACCAGTTAAAGATCTTTTATCGTCGGGGAACAGCAAAAGTCATAGTCAGAAAACTGGAAATTGAAAATTTTTGTCCATCAAATCGTTGGTTCAACTGCTTTAAAAACAGACATAACCTTGTTTGTTGGTCAGTGCTTGTTCAATACTTACCGCTTACTGTATTTTTTTTGCTTTGAATTTTTTAAAACAAAATATGGTTTTTGGGTATGGCTTTACATGTTTGGAAGTTTATTTTCTGGGAAAATGGTTTGTTTACATTTTTAATAGCTATATAAATGTTAAATTAATACAACTTTGTATTATTAAAAGCCTTTTTCTGCATTTCCAACTTTCTACACTTTCCCACTTTTTACACTATTTTTTCAGGATCCTTTGAATGGTGTAAAAAAGGGGTTCTACTGTTTTACAATAAGTTGCCTTGTTTTACAAAAACTGCGGATCATTTTGACATACCTTTGAAGAAAACGTAACACCCGCACATTTTTTTTGAAAAAAAATAGTTGAAAATTCTGGGTGCGGGTCATGTACGGAAATCAAGGTTTTTGGACAAATAGGGCTTGGAAAAGTTGGGTTTATTGTACAGTACTGACTGCTGGAAGGATGTACTATAATGGAAAAATAAGTGTGAAACCCTTCAATATCAGACTGCAGGGTGGCGACAGGGCGGGAAAGTCGGGAATAGTCAGGGAATATTAGTGGCCTAAAAAGTCGGAGAATTGTCAGGGAAACTTCCCCGCACTTACCTCCATTCCTGGAAATCGAAAAACAATCACTCCGCTTGTTTGGATGTTTGATTGGACAGCTGCCAGCATGTAAAGTGTTCTGCCAAACTTGCATTTTACAATGTTGTTTTCTGTCTCCTTTGTTTTGATCAAGTTCAGTTTGTAACCCACAGTCGCTTGTTTGAAAGAAGGGCACACAGGATTCTAATTTTAGAGCAAAATGCTTGTGTGTTGTTAAGAGGGCTGGGGTGGCGAGTCTGAAGAATTTAATACGACTGGCGAAGGATGACGAACCGTAGGGGAGTGACCTAGAATGTTGTAGAGTTATGAAAAACTATAGAAAATAACTGTTTTATAGGGGCACAGCCACAAGCACATTTAACACATGGTGACCACACGTCCTTGATTTTGACGTGTCCTTAAAAATCCTGGGAAAATGCTTGAATTTCCATACTTGTCCTCAAGTTTTTTTTTTTTTTTTTTATTTGTTTGAAAGTTGAATAATTGTCCATTTAATACACGTCAAGATGTACTTCTATTGAAGCATAAAGATTGATATTGTTTTCTTATATTCACCTGAAACATAACCAACGTTTATAACATGCTAATAATAACCTCAAAATAATTTGTATTCATAGAGCGGGTATTGTTTCAGCATCTTGGGTTTCAAATACCAAATACTATGTATTTGGTCGGGTAACCCTGTTCCAACCGTCATGGTTGCAGTACCCATATTTTCACTTTGAAAAAAAAAAAAAAAGGAGAAAAAGGGAGAGATAGTGTGTATATGAGGGTGAGAGAGTTTGTGTGTGTGTGCTCAGTGGCAAAACGTAAACTATGCATTAAAACTACAGTAGTTTACTGTAGGCATGTGTAGGTCTGTATTAATTTCTCATATGGAAACCAATTTTAAAAAATGCCGGGGACTCGATATTAAGTAAACCCTACTTACTACAAAAAATTGTGAAATGTTATTCCTCATCTTTTGCAACATCAATACCACATTTTGAAACATTGTGTAGTTAGAACACGTCTGACTGTACATTTGCCGTGTTACCATTATTGAACCATGATTGTGTCGCAAATTCCAGTCCTCACATGATTAATACATTTTTTGTAATTGGAAAAAAAAAAATATTACATGGAAGTAATTTGGTGTCCAAAGTGTTTTTTTTTTTTTTTGTGTGTGATATATTTGGCAAAAATACTGTATTAACGAAATATTTTTCATACATTTAAGGTATTCCTGGTAACTATTATTGACCACGTCCATATAGGTAATACAGTTGTACTTTTCGTGAAAATTGGTTTTGTGTCCTTGAAATCCTGGAAATGTTCTTGAATTTAAAAATCAAATTTGTGTGGCCACCATGTAACAGGATCTCTTTGTAAATTCTTCTACAGTACTCATAAAATAAAAATTTTGAAGGAATATATTTGTGTAGTCTTGTTGTATGGTACTGTGCTTTTTGATAGTAGGTACCGTATTTACTCTATTGTAAGCGAACTTTTTTTTTTTTTTTACTGTTTCTGACAGTCAAAAATCACGACTCGGCTTACAATCGGGTTCAACCATTTTACATGCAGTTTTGACCAAATATAAATAAGTACATTTATAAAACAGGCAGTACACTTTCATAAGTACCGATACGGATGTAAACGTGAACTAATTCATACAAATGTACAGTTATTGCTAGACGGAGTGTTATTTCTAGCAATATCATCGGCCGACATGTGACGTCACCACGCCTGTGCCGGCCGGCCCTTGGGCTCGAGCGTGCCGATCTGGCAGCGTAGTCGACGGCATCCTATGGTAAACGCATGCCGCCAGTCCGCTACGATACCGCTACTGCTGTATTTGCTGCTTGTACCTATTTGCGTTATACATGGTGGCTGAGTTTCAAAATTAAGAGAAGACATTATACAGCAGAATTTTAAAAAATGTCATCAAATATGCTGAGTAAACATCTAATTTAATATACTAATGTTACTTTTCATGCCAGATCATTCACATGATAAATTCACGGTTCCAGTAAAGGCCTAATTCTGTATTTACCTGGTATCTACAACCCACATATTATTTCTAAAAAAAAAAAAAAAAAAAAAAAAAAAAAAAAAAAAAAAAAAAAAAAAAAAAAAAAAAAAAAAAAAAAAAAAAAAAAAAAAAAAAAAAAAAAAAGTTTGGGAGTGGGTACGGCTACAGCTTCTTTCCGTTTTTGCCGGCCGGCTGCCAGTCTGCCTGCAGTAGTAGGTACACAGCACCAGGACATACCGAGTGTCGTGTCGAACTACAGCGCCGGGCCGTGCCGAGCCAAGCCAGCATTCCCAGCATGACGTGTCTCGCCCACCTATTTGTTTACCTACTGTACTTCGTATCAAGCTTTTCTATTCAATTGTACCTGTGAGGCAGGCGGGAAGAAAAATGATTCGCTCGAGCGACCTGAGAGGTTAAAGGGCCGCAAAACTCTGTCGTTATCATTATCCTCCTGTGCGCGAGACCTTCAAAATTCAGTTTATAATTGGTGTCATATTTTTATTTTTTCCCCCCCAGAAGTTTTGAAAGTCTGGGGTTGGTTTACATTCGGTGTTGGTTTGCAATCCAGTAAATACGGTAATTTAGGTAGTATATAAGTCATGGAATAAGTTTTTTGAGGGTTTTGATTTTAGTTGTGTGCTACATAAAATTGTACATTTAATTTGACAAATGCAACAAGCCATAAACTTGGTATTACACTAAATTTCTGCCATCCAATTAAAATGAATTACTTAGAGTTGTAATACGTTCAGTTGTAATTTTTATTTGATTATATACCTACTTAATAAACTTGTAAAATTAGACCACATAAAATATGTTGTTAGTGTGTTCATTACATACCTTATTTACTCGCATAATGGCCGCACTATTACAGTAAAATCCCGTTGTTACAACCCATCACTGTTTTCGGGAAAAGGCTCGTACTAGAGGAATAGAGATATTTTGGGCTGATTTTGACCACCCAGCCAAAATTCGTGATTTTTCACATAAAGTTTGTATTCAGTCATCTCTGATGTAAAATATACAGTTTTTAAATTAAATACAAATTATTTTAATAGTCATATGCCTCCGTAAAAAATGTGTTCTAAAAAGCAATCTTCAGTCTCTCGTCCAAAAGGAAACAATACAAACTCAGTGCGAAATGCCCACTTCCTTTGACTTGGTTTCAAAAACGTACAATTTATTATTGAAAAGTAAACTTATTATTTGAGATATTATTAAACAGATTTCATAATTCATATTGACACTGTTGAAAACTAGGGGTGTGCAGGAAAGCAAATTTAGCCTTCGGAAAAAATTCGGGCTGGAAAAAATTTTTCACTCGGGGAAATCGGGAAAGAACGGGAAAAATTTTTCAACTGGCACAGTTCCAAACATAATGAAATTACATTTAGAATTTCACACAACATCCTAATATACTTCAATTAGGAAATCATGGGCTAGAAACGTGCATAATTATAACCTTGTTAAAAATACCAAATAATGTTTATATTACGAACGTGACATATTCAAAATAATGTACTAAAAAAAACTTTTGTTTTCATCTAGAAACACTTCTTCTTTCTATAGGTTAAGAATGGAAAAAAATACAATTTTTATTTGTGTCACTAAAATCAACATGATAAAAGAACAACAATATCTCGCACATAAGTATAAATTAGAACACACCACATTTTGTATTCTGCAGTAATGAAGAGGTTGGCATACCTAGCGAGTTGTGGCTTTGTTTGCGTTTTGTTATTTACGTTAACACATATAAAGCATTATTTTAGAACTGATGTAAATGTGCATAACTAACCAGAAAATAACAAACTTATCATCTGCACCATTAATATGAAGTTATTTAAACGTCACTACATGTACAGTTTCAGGTAGCTTAGTATTTTTTCTTTTTGCAAGTGTGAGATTCTACATTGACTTTAACCTTTTTCTCATGGGCTAGCTGGATATATTAGTAAGTAATATTTAAGTGTTTCTTTTTCGTTTCGGTTTACAGCTTCAAAATGTGTGTGAAATCTAGGTTTAATTGTGATAAATACAATTTAGGTTTCTCGGGAAACATTTTTTTCCACCCGGAGGAAAAAGTGGAAAATTTTCTCGGGATTTTTCCCGAAGTTCGGGATCCCGCACACCCCTATTGAAAACCTTATGTGCCGAGACGCGAATGGCAGTGTGGCAGCACGCTTGGTCTGGTTATGTCGGATAGGGGAGGGGAGAGCGTCGCTGCTGATCTTGGCTTGTCTCACTCTTGCTCAGCTGGCTGAGGGTGCGTGATTCATCCTGCTTGCCCAGCAATCTCAGACAACAGAACAACTTGTATTATTTACGTGAAAGTAAACTGCCACAATTTAAAACTTTTCAGTGCAGGTGTTAAGTTTTTTTTTTTTTTTTTTTAATTATGCATTAATTATTACAGTGTGTCACCATTATAATATTTGAAGCAATACCGATAAAAGTGTTTGTTGAAAAGCAAATATTTCAAAAAATTTATATATTTTTTTTAAAAAACCATTATGTCGAATAGGAAAGCGAATTTGGAGCCCCTCAAAAGTACTAAAAACTGACTTCAAGGTGCTGTCACGTATGAGATGGCTGAATTACTAATCACATAGTCTTAGGCCTATAGGAAACATAAAACTATGGCAATACGCACTAGTTGAATACTCTGTATTGCAGATAGAGGCGCGAAGTAGCTGTTATAATTTCCCTGTTGTACGTGTTGTCACTGCTGTCCAACCCATGGCTACTGCTCATCAATGAAATGTACACAGAAGCTGTACTCATGTCAACAAAATATATTTATGACGTGTCCTTATATATGTAGCATCCCAGTTTCCACACTCCATGGACGAGTGAATATATTGTGGTCAGCATTTAACATTAGTCCTTAGCACTGGTGAAGGGTGACATGAGTATGGAGTAATACTGGAATGAAGGGGTGGAGGAAATGAGAGATCCCTGAGAAAACCCGCCAACTAGCAACATCGTCCGGCTTGATTCCCATATGCGTAAATCTGGGAACCCACCCCACCGGGAATCAAGCCCAGATTGCAGAGTGGTCCAGCCACTGCGCCAACAGCAGCACCCACTCCATGAAGAAATGCGTGAAGCCATGGGTTGGCTGTTTCATGTGGTGTGCGTACATAATATGATTAAATGGAATTGTTTACCAGTGGTCGGGTAACATTAAGGCCTGTTAAAATTGACAACAGGGTTTGTAGGATTTTTTTTTATAGTAAAACAAAACACTCGGAATTATTTACATTTCTTTACAAAGTTGTTGCGTACAAGTTGTTAGTAACTTGGTTGTTAATACTACATATTTAGTACAAAATGTGAATGTGTGATCTTAAAATTTATTTGAAGTGTTAATAACATTTGGGTTGACGATTATGTGGCTAACAATATTTGTTTTCAACAAATATAATACTGTACATGAAATAAGTAACGTGTTAATAACTTGCTCACCCATACTGTTGTATAATGTTTTTTATGCACATTTCATGACTGACTAAATCAAAGTGTGTTTATAGCAATTTTATTTGAATTTTGGTCACCAATATTATAATTTTACATTTTTAATGATTTTCTTATAATTTGCATTTTTTAAATATATTTACTAGTATTTATTGTCAATGGTGTTTCTAAAAATCTTGTACTGGATCACACAATATGTTGGTTATTTTTACCATCAGAATTGTTCCTGCTATTGTTTGTGTAAACTGGCCTTGTTTGCAACTGGTAATCTTTATTGAGATCAATTGTGGTGCTTACAGTTTTCAGTCAGTTATGTTGTACATAGTAACCTGTCTGAGTTATGTTGTCAGCAAGTTCTGGTGAGACTATTCAACATAAAAAGCAGCAGCTGGTTGTATAATATTACTGATACCTCTACAGAAAATTTAGTGTTATAGTTAACTATTATCATCAGTATGATCGATTATATTAACTGTAATAGTAATAAATTGTTCAATAATTTTGTGCTCACATTTTGTTTGAATTTTTAATATATTTTTGTGCAATAAAGCATATCATTTGAGTAAAAACATGCAGTTTCAATTCTATAGTGCGATAAGTTACTTTGGAACCTTGTACGTTTTCGCTGTGCACATGTTGGCCCTCCCCTTTCTACCCCTCCAGCTCTCGGCAAGGATTGTGTGACCTCACTGACACTTCCCCTCATCCAAGGTGATGGAACATCAACCTGATTTACGTGAATGTGATACTGATATAGAAACTGCATGATGTAGTAATGGCTGGGAAACATTTCATCATACACAGATGCTCAAATCACTCTAACATATTCACACATATTAGTTAATTACATAAATAAAGTTTACACAACAACAGCAAGCTAACAGCAGGCCCGCAACAAGGTTCCTGGGGCAGATACATAATTGTGTGGGGCTCTAATGTCTGAATATTTGCTGACTACATGTTTAGTAATCATTGTGAATTTCTTAGCATAGTTAACATTGTAAAGTATGTTACAGATACTTATAAGGATAGTAACACTGTTATTACAGAAGTATTAAACATCCGGAAAACAAGACACTAATTTTTTAATCAACGTTTAAGGCAAGGTTTGATGCCCCATCCATGCTGTGACACGGAGCATTCTGCCCTCTTCCCCCCCCCCCCTATTTTCGAGGCCCTAACAGTCCTACCACTCTCTGTTGCCAATAATTGGACAACTTCTCCATGAAAATATCCAAAACCAAAGGGCAGTGTTAAAATTATCCCGTCTATAGAGATTGAAAACTGGTTTTAGATTGAGGAAATCATTCTTAACAGTTTTGCATATATTCAATTTGGCTGACCAAGAACCCTTAACAGGCCGATCTTTCTCCTTGATTGACACTTCTTCCAACAAAATCCTGTTTTCTTAAACAGTTTTCTCAAAAGCTCTTTACTGCAATCCAAAACCCCGTCATCCTGCAAAGCCTTGTTTAATATAGCTAAAGTTGGAACTATTTGTCTGACAACTTAAAACTCTTGTATTTTCCTTCTCACTGCACTGCACGTAAAATTATCACATTAATACATTCTAACTTTTTTGCTAGTAGGTCAGGACGTTTCATGAACAGGAAACCGCTGCCTCCACCGATTATGTAAAATTCGAGGAAGGGTGGTAATAATCTCTCCTGTACTTTCTTTTCCCAAATTATCCTATTTGTCCAGACATTAAGGGTGTGCGAATATTCGAATAGTAAATTTGTATTATTGGAATCCGAAAAACAACAGATTCCCAAATTTCAAAGTATTCAAGCAATTTCGAATAGTGAATTTTAAACGATTTCTAAAATTAATCTGAATTTATAACAATGTTATTTCTACTTGCAGACATAATATAATTTACGGAATTTTGCCGTTTTCATAGTTGTTTAAAGGTTAAAATTAATATAAGTAAAAGAACTGATATTCGCGGATTTTTAAAACATAAATATTTACATATTCATGTGTGGCATCCAACGAAATATATAGTAAACACAGAGGGGCGGAAGCTCTTTCAAGTTAAAGGGGGATAGGGAAAATTCCTAGAAAAAATTTTTAATATTTACCTAATTCTTCCGAATTATTTCGACACTAAATGCAGCCAGGCAGAGCAATAGCTCCATGAGCATTGTAATTTTCAAATTATTCAGCTATAAAAATGCCATATTTTCAAACGCTGCCACTAACATTAAAAACGTGTTCTTATTGGCTAACACATTTATGACGTAGTCTTACTTGTTTTGGTTAGCCACCGCACGCCAGGCACTACTGTGTGTATTGGAATTTTTCACATACTTAAACTGATAAAGTTTAGGGAACCCGGCTACGTAAAAGTTAATTCAGGAAATTCGTCTGTTGTTTGGGCATGCGTGGTTGTAGATTTGGTAGTCAACAACAAAGATTTATTTCACTTGTGTTGATTTTAAAGGAGGGAAAACAGCAATTAGCAAGGTACGGTAATTGTAACGCTCACACATTGCAACTTTTTAGTTACAGGTTTGAGTTGTACCTTCTTGCTGGTGTTTACTCGCCCCCCATACCCTCCCTTATAGTTAGGTGGAAATTTAACCCTCCCCAACCTCCCTCTCTAGTTGTAAGTCACATCCTGACCAGACTTTCAACTCTTCTTCTGTCTTTCAATGTACTCCATCCCACCTCCTTCATCATTTCAGATTACCTATATATCCATCATACCGCTGCCTTCTTCACCTACTATTCACTCATCTTTGCACCTTTTTCCGTTCCCACACCTCAACTTCCATATAGGTATGCATCCTTCTCTCTGGCAGCATTTTCCAGCCTTGGCCATACCATACCATCATACAGTATGCCTATTCCTTCACCTCCCAGTAATGAAATTCTACACAATTCAGTAAATTTTATG
Source organism: Medauroidea extradentata (assembly GCA_003012365.1). Lineage (NCBI taxonomy): Eukaryota > Metazoa > Arthropoda > Insecta > Phasmatodea > Phasmatidae > Medauroidea > Medauroidea extradentata. The sequence continues at coordinate 11,738 of PNEQ01106073.1, forward strand.
TTTCGTTAATATATTGATTTGTATTGGTTGTAAACTAAAATGTTCAGTACCATTTATCCTGTCTCATTGCAGCTACCCGTAACATAGTAATACAATTTATCTAAACAGCATAAACAAGGCCTATTGTAGATGTAATATGATAAATATTTAATTTTATTGCTGTAGTAAGTGTGTGCAGCCAAATACTGGGATAGGCGTCACAATAAGTTTTGGACTGCAGAAGTTTATTGCATATTTCATTTCGGCAAAGGTACGAATGTTCTCTAGTGGTACATTAGTCAGGCATAGTTATAACGGACTGAACGTTAACTCGACAAACAAATACTGCAATTATCAATATCCCAAAATATTTCTCACATTTCTCATTAAACCTACATCACAACATGCATGTAGTGTAGGTGCAACAGGAGTGTTGTGTACTGCGGACAAAGTTGCCCAAAGGAAGTACGCACCTTTTTTTCTGGAAGATGTTGGTGGGGTCAGTACACGGAGATGTCGTCCAGGTTCATCTTCAGGAGGCCCATCGAAGAGGTCGTAATAAATTGGGAAGAATAATGTTAGAACTGAGGAAGGGAGCAGCATAGAGTATAGGAATGCAGTTGAGGTAAATTAGATGGGAAAAATTTGTTTCACATTGGTTCTGGAAAGAAGTTCAAAATGAGGAATAATAGAGCCGAAAGGGAAGGATAGTTTAATTCAAGAAAGAATCTCGGAATAAACATCGTTGCGGGTGAAGCATTCGCCATGTTGTTGGCGAGGCAAAGCAACGTCGGAAGGTGCCTTGGCAAGCACAGATACAGCATCAAAGCGCTTGGCTCTGGAAAAGGTGACGTAAAACTGTCCATGGCTGAACACAGGTTGAGGAAGATAGAGACAGATGCGGTCAAATGTTTGACCCTGGCTCTTAGTGATGTTCATCGCAAAGGCGGACCTGATGGAAAACTTAATCCTAGAAAAGACGAATGAATAGTCAGTGGTTGAAGAAGTTAGTTTTATTCTGGGAATGTAGGCTCTCTCACCTTTGTATGATCCGGTGAGGATTTTGGCATCAATTACTTAATCTGTCATGCGCACAACGATGCAACACGTGCCATTACACAGGCCATTCTTAGGGTCGAGGTTCCTGAATAGCATAAAGCATGAGCCAGCAGCCAGGGTCAAGGAATGGGGGGGAAGCGAAGCCAGGCAAAGAGAGTTGAGGAACTCTGTGGGCACATTCATTGTATCGCCCTCCGAGTTTTTAGGTTTGTCAATGCTGAAGAAAGTTTTAGTTTCGGATGCCAGACGGTTAATCATCCGTTGGTTGATGACATCAACATCGTTCTTCGGGCAAAGGACAGCTCGTGTGCTGATGACCTACAACAGCAGACAGACGAAGGTACGTTAATCGTGCAGAGGGAAGGGTGCTTACGGACAACCTTCAAGAAACTGTAGTATTCGGCAAGGATGCACCTCTTCGGTGAGGGACTCGTCGCCGAACACAGTGGGCAGATGTCTGCACTGTTCGGGAGGGCGACTCACTCTGGCGGCTCGATGACGTCTTCGGGCAGTCCCTAGGCAGGTGGCAGCATCCCACCGTCGATCTGCATGAGAAAGCCTTGGAATTCCTCCTCTCCGTGATCGGCCCACGTATTGACTCACAGCTGCAACTACCTGAAGGATGGCCAAAGGGGAGAATTGTTAATGCAGGCATTGACTTGATCATCTCTGCCTTCGTGCTGCATGGCGGGTAGGATCTGCCTGAAGTCTCCGCCGAGAAGCAACACCTTGCCACCTAACTTGACGTTGTCGTTATCAGTGATGTCCCTCAACATAGCATCGACCTGATGAAGGGTGTCTTTGGGCGCCATGGGTGCCTCATCCCATGTGATGAGACTGCTGGAGCGCAAAAGCTCAGGTTCTTTAGATATTTGGGTAATATTGCAGGTAGAATCTTTCAAAATTGGCACAGAAAGTTTGAAAAGGGAGTGTACAGTGCTCCCGCCAGAAAGGAGAATGGAAGCAATGCCGGTCCAAGCAACTAGACACACAGTCTTGCCCTCATCACAAAGGCTGTTGATGGCGCAGTTGTACAAAAATGTCTTTCCTGACTCTCCAGGGCAATCCAAGAAGAATGCCCTACACCGAGGCCTCGCAGAACTTTCGGACTCAGTGACAGATGACATGACTTGGTCAAAGACCAAGCGCTGGTCAGGATTAAGAAGAGATGACATACGTTTTGCTTCGGCACGTTCCTCATTGCCATTGAACTGAGGCAGGTCGTGCACCCGATGGTCGGGAGTAGGGAGCCTGTAATCGGCCAGAGTCTTGCTGTAGCAAGACAAACGGGAAGCTATGTGAATAAGAGCTCGGTTTTAGTTGGCGATCAAATCATCGGTCGTGTCGTCCAAAAGGTGAGGTTTCAATCGCTCGTACAAATGCAAAGGATCGGAAAGGTTACAGTGGAAGAGAATGTGTGCAAGGAAGACCCTGAGATGGGAAGGAACACACCATGAGGTAGCATCGAAGAGTGTCACCTCGTAAATATCGTCACTGTCGAACAGAAGCAACTGCTGACAGGCATCCTTGTATGTCGGGTACAGAACATTGGCGACTGTGTAGCAGAATCCTGAGGAACATGAGCTCCTCATTTCTCTGGGTCTTTGGTTGAAACATCCTCGATATGGTGTTGAATCCGCCCTTCTGCCTAGGCTTCCACATCCTGTGCTTGTCCATCTAAGCGAAGTGCTTGGGGAAATTAACGTAAGTTAAGGTGAGGGGGCAAGGATTGGAACCGCATTCCACAACGCCGGAATGATGGCACAACTTGCGTTGTAGATTGAAATGGAAATACGTAGTCAAGTGTGTGTTCCTGTCTAAGGCCTGCTGCACCGCAGCAGTGACGTCGGTTATGAAGACTGGCTGCATGTAGGGGAGATGTAACCAAACCTCACCACGACGATTTTATTGTCAGACATTTTGAAGGACAGAAGTCTCCAGACAGCTTCCGAAAAACTGACATAGCGACAGTCGAGAAAGGAGGCCACCTCGTCCATGACCACCTCCACGGCCTTGTACACATACTTGAATAAGTATTTCGTGGCTTGCATGGACATTGATATTTTTTAAAAAGGTAGGACTTATGAGCCACAATGTGTATATTGTGGCACTGATTATTGGAAACGTTGCAAACTCGGCCATCATCGGGCCTGTGGTACTGGACGAAACCCTTGTAGTTGAGGAGTGTCTCGTCTCTGAAAGATTCCGGACAGTTTGACTCGGCATTTGCCGTCCCTGAAGCAGGGGGCATTACGCTCGCAGTTGGTGCGTATCATGTAGGACTTGACCAAGTCGTACAGCTGCGTCTCGGCAAAAGAGTCAGGAATCCGAGCAGACCAAATTTTGTCGGCCTCTTCGGGCGTCTGGACCTTATCGTATTTGTTGAGAATGATCAGAATGTGTGCATGTGGCAAACCGCGCTTCTGGAATTCTATTGCATACACAAATGCATCCATTTGACAGAAAATTTGGCATTTGGTGATGTCTTCCAAGAGGGCGTCTAGCTTGGCCTTAATAACATGGCACATCAAGTCTGGGAGGTAGCAGGCCGTCTGATGGTCTTCAGGTTCAGCACAATCTCCGGTCACCTGGAGTTACACGTGAACGAGGCGGACAGGTCAGGCTTGCCGAATTGCCTCATGATGGCAGTGGCATCCTGGTAGGAATGGTGCAGCTGCCTGGCCAACCCATAGAAAGAAGAGGGAAGAATGACCTTCCTGCCAACTCAGGTATCGGCATCGTCTCCAGCCTGGTGGACATGCTCCAAGAGCTCCTGACATGCATCGACACGTATCTTGTCTTGATTTTGTTTGATGTACAAAATTCTTAGCGACCCGGCCTTGCAATAGCAATCTACCAAAAATTGCTGGAAGAGTTTTCCGGATTTGTGAAGAATATAGAATCCACGCCTCACCATCACGCGGTAGGCGTAGAATTCGTTACATGTGATGGTCTAGCGCAATGCGCTCATGAATACTACTGGTGTAGCCATGTTCGCCATAGAGGAAATGAAGTGGGTATGTCATGGCATCTACACCTGCATTTTGCTGATTTACGTACTGTACAGGACGATCTCTCGGGTAGATGCGAATGTCGTTCCTGAGTGGTCGGTCATTGCCCACGAATATGGCAGCAACCTCGTTTGCGGCTACAGGCAAGTTATACAGTATATGTTTGAATCCTTCCCAACACCGAAATTCATCGATATCACCACCTGGTGTCGTGGGTGTCCCAAACGATCTGCCTCTGCTTCCTCCGCATGACCTCCCTCATGGTCTTGTGCATCTGAGAGAAAGGATTTATTTCGGCCAGAAATTCCTCCAGCTGCTCCACAATAGACATCTGCAAAGTATAGTAATGATGGGTTCGAGCAGCATTAGCCTAATCGACATCGGTAAAATATAATTGATTGTAGCGAGGTTGGTTACCCTCGATGGGCCGAGCAGTGCTCGAAGTTAGATTATGTACTTGGCCTTGAATTGTGAAAGTATAGCCAGATCTGGCAGTAGACCGAACAATGCCATCTGCGCAGAAAGATGCGAAACAGAGAGCGGAATTGTAGTTCCTTATGAACTGCCTGTAATCCACACACTCATCCGAATTGCCAGTGAGAAGGTGGCGATGTAGGTCAGGCACCTCGCCCAGAGGAGGCAGGTTTATCTTACCTCTCATACATCAAACTCGAGAACGAACCATCCCTTTTGATGACTTCGTACCTGAAGTAGAGCACACCGGAATGTGTGCATTCTCTGTTCATCGACCCCAAGTCACGGTTGTCCACGTCGACAACTCATCATGTGCGAGCAGCACGGGAGCTACGGCGGCGATACATCCTCGGTCTCACCCTTGTTGTTTGCGCGGTTTCATTTTCTTGAAGAAGGAGATTAGGGGTGCTTTCTTCTTGGTATAACAGGCCGAACAACTGGCGGGCTATATCCTCGCCGATCAAAGCGGTGTCTTCCAGCTCGTGGACCTCCGTCGCAGACACGTCAGGTGTATGTGAAGCTCCATGGACAGGCTCGTCATGCGGAAGTGTAGGTCCTGGGACTTGACTTGTGGGCTTAGCTCGCTTCTTCCATTTTTTTTTTTTTTTGCTGCAGGGGCAGGCAAGGGCACATCAGGTGCATTGGAAGGTCCAGCGACCTGACTTGTGTGGATGGTATGTTTTTTGGCTGTAGTTGCTGCAAAGACTTTCGCACTCTCATAATGGGAAGGGCAGGCAATTTCTTCCTTCGCTTTACGCTTGACAGGCATGGAAGGAGCACTCTGTGTTAGGGAAGGCTCAGCAATCTCCTCCCTAACTGGATGTTTTGCAGGCGTAGAAGACGACACAGGTTGAGAGCAAATGCTCTCTGCCGAAGAGTCCAAGACATCAGCTCGAGAGCTAGACTGCGATAATTTTTCACGCGATTGTCTCTTTCTCAACCGCATCGCTTCTTTGGCGAGTCGAAGAGTTAAAGTTCGCCACTTTTTTGTTTTTGGCATGGTCCAACAGAAATGTTTAAAGTGGCACAAACAAAGACACAGTAATGAAGCACTTATTTAAGAGAAGACAAAGTCGCTGGCACTCAACAAGATGAAAACAATATTTTTCACAGCAGAGTATTTAAGCCGAAAAGTTCTGCCCTCAAGCTCAGCAAGTTGACACAGTTCACAGAAGACAAATAAACGGGCACTAAACAGGTTCCAAAAATATTACTTAGCACATACTTTAAGCCGAACATTTCTGCCAACAGGCACTGCAAATTATTCAAATTGTCTGAAGCATTATGTCTCTGGAAGGTGGTACACACACAGCGAGAATCACACCATCAGCTCATGCCTGCAATGAAAGAGAAAAGTACGTGAAAAATGCTTATCCCTGCATGAGTGAACATTGACACACTTAATAATCTGTTCATGAAAGAAAGTGCATGCCTACTCAGGCTCCCTCTGTACACAATTCCAGCACTGAAAGCATCTGAAAATGCGAGACTTAAACTCGCGGGTTCCCTTTTTGTCGCCTCACATGACAGGCAGGGTTACCATGGTGGTATTCTAACGCCCCTCACCACATGGCTATAAGGCTCCCTCTGAAAAAGCAGTATTGTGCAGCAAGGGACAGTTATTGATAGGAATAGGAATTGCGACACCTGAAGTCCTGGGTTCCCTTTTTGTCGGCAATGACTGTACGCAGGATTATTTTGGTGGTACTATAATGTCACCGACTACTGGGCTGCAAGGCTCCCTCTAAAACAGCAATATATTTGAGCGACATCTATAGCACAGTATAGCCAGAGAAGACTGTATGTGCTGGACACAGGCGCCATGGAGCAAGAGTAGATGTCGTCGTCAATGCGCCAGCTATACTCCTCTTAATATATCCTAAGTGGACCTCTCCTGAGGGTTACAACAAATAGTAGGTAAGTAGCTTTTGACGGCAGTTGAAGGAACAATTCCACAGTAAGTATAAAAATCAGCGAAATTTTTCCAAGGCCAGTCATACCCGCGCCCTTGTGAGGGCGCCAACTTCGAACAACGTGTACCCAAGCTTTAGAGGGTGACATTGTCGGCCACAGAATGGATAACTCCGCCACTCACGCCAATGAAATTGCTCGAATGGGCAGGTATTTTAAGGTGGGGCGAAAGTGGAACATTCGGCTTGTCTCCAGTAGGCCTACTTTTCGTGGTAGGACACTCAAACACACAATTTAGGGGTACTTCAAGGTGGGGAATATTCCGAATTATGCCGAAATGGGGTAAGTGGCATATCCAGCATAACTTTGGCAGATTTAATGGTAGGACCTGAAAACTCGTAATGTAGGGGTATTTTAAGGTGGAGAATATTCCGAATTATGCTGAAAGGGAGGAAGTTGCACATACGGCATAACTTCGTAACTTTTCGTAGTAGGACCTTGAAACTCGGAAAGTAGGGTTACATTAAGGTGGGTAATGTGGCGAAATATGCCGAAAGGGCATAAGTTTAATATTCGCCATAACTTCATCAGTTTTCTTGGTAGGAACTGGAAACTCGGAATGTAGGGGGACTGTAAGGTGAGAAACATGCCGAAATCTACCAAAAGTGCGTAAGTGTAACATTCCGCATAACTTCGGCAGTTTTCGCAGTAGGACCTTCAAAGTAAGAATGTAGGGGTACTGTAAGGTGGGTAATATGACGAAATATGTCGAAAGGGCGTAAGTGGCATATTCGGCATAACTTCGGCAGTTTTTATAGGAGGTCCTTGAAACTAGGAGTGTAGGGGTACTTTAAGATGAGGAATATGCCGAAATATGACAAAAGGAATTAAGTCAAATATCCGGCATAACTTCGGCAGATTTCATTTTAGGACCTTGAAATTCGGAATGTAGGCGTACCGTAAGGTGGGAAATATGCCGAAATATGCCAAAAGGGCGTAGTTATCTTATTCGTCATAACTTCGGGACATTTCATGGTACGTCATTGGAACTAGGAATATAGTATTACTTTAAGTTGGGGAATATGCCGAAACATGCTGAAAGTGAGGATGCCGCATATTCAGCATAACTTCTTCATTTTTCATGGTAGGACCTTGAAACTCGGAAAGTAGTGGTAGCCTATTTTCAGGTGGGTAATATGCCGAAATATGCCGACAGGGCGTAAGTGGCATGTTTGGTATAACTTCGGCTGTTTTCGTAGTAGGACCTTGAAACTCGGAATGTAGGGGAACTGTAAGGTGTGGAATATGCCGAAATATGCTGAAAGGGCATAAGCGACATGTTCGGCATAATTTCGGCATTTTTTGGTAGGATCTTGAAATTCGGAATGTAGGGGTACTGCAAGGTGGGAAATATGCCGAAATATGTTAAAGAGGGTAAGAAGCATATTCTGCATAACTTCGGTAGAATTCGTGGTAAGATCTTGAAAGACGGATTGAAGGGGTTAAGTAAGTTGAGTAATATGCCGAAATATGCCGAAAGGGCGCAAGTGGCATATTTGGCATAACTTCGGTGATTTCGTAGTAGGACCTTGAAACTCGGAATGTAGGGGTACTGTAAGGTGGGAAACATACCGAAAGTGCGTAATAGGTATATTCATCATAACTTCGGCACTTTTCGTGGTACGTTATTGAAACTTGGAAAGTAGGGGTGTTTTAAGATGGAAAATATGCCAAAATATGCTGAAATGGAGGAAGTTGCATGTTCGGCATAACTTCGGCCGGTTTCGTGGTAGGACCTTGAAAGTCGGAATGTAGGGTACCTTAAAGGTGGGTAATATGCGAAAATATACCGAAAAGGCGTAAGTGGCATATTCGGCACAATTTCGGCACTTTTTGTGTGAGGTACTTGAAACTGGGTACGTAGGAGTACTTTAAGATGGGGAATATGTCGAAATATCCGGCATAACTTCAGCAGATTTCTTGAAAGGACCTTGAATCTCGGAATGTAGGGGTACTGTAATGTGGGGAATACGCCGAAATAGGCCTAAAGGGCTTAAGTTCAAAATTCGGCATAATTTCGGCTTTTTTCGTAGTAGGACCTTGGACACAGAACCTTGGAACTTGGAATTTATATGTACTGTAAGGTAAGGAATATTCCGCAATATGCCGAAATGGTGCAAATTCGCCGTAACTTCAGCAGTTTTCATGGTAGTTACTTGAAACTCGGAATGTAGCAGTACTATAAGTTGGGGAATATGCCAAAATATACCGAAAGGGCGTAAGTGGCATATTAAGCATAACTTCGGCAGTTTTCTTGGTAGGACCTTGAAACTCAGAATGTAGAGGTGCTTTACGGTGGGAAATATGGCGAAATATGCCTAAAGGGCGTAAGTAGCATTTTCGACATAATTCCGGAAATTTTGGTGGTAGGACCATGAAACACAGAATGTATGAATACTGTAAGGTGGGTAATATGCCGAAAGATTAGGAAAGGACGTAAGAAGCATATTCTGCATTACTTTGGTAGAATTCGTGGTAGGATCTTTAATGACGGAATGAAGTGGTACTGTAAGTTGGATAATATGCCGAAATATGCCGAAAGGGCGCAAGTGGCATATTTGGCATAACTTCGATGATTTCATAGTAGGACCTTGAAACTCGGAATGTAGGGGTACTGTAAGGTGGGTAATATGCTGTAATATGCCGAAAAGGCATAAGTGTAATTTTCGGCATAACTTTAGCTGTTTTCGTGCTACGACATTGAATATCAGAATATAGAGGTACTGTAAGGTGGTGTATGTTCTGCAATTTTCCGAAACGGTGTATGCAAGTTTATTATTCGCTATAAATTCGGCAGTTTTCTTGGTAGGAACTTGAAACCCGGAATGTATAAATATTGTAACTTGGGTAATATGCCGAAATATGCCGCATGGTTGTAAGTGGCATATTCAGCATAACTTCGGCACTTTTGGCGGGGGTCTTAGAAACTGGGAATGTAGAGGTATTTTATGGTGGGGAATATTCTGAAATGTGCCGAATGGGCGTAGGTTTAATATTCTCCATAACTACGGCAATGTTCGTTGTAGGACCTTGAAACACATAATGTAGGGGTACTCTAAAATGGGGCGTAAGTGTTATATTCCAAATAACTTCGACAGATTCGTGGTACGACCTTGAAATTCGGAATGTAGGGGTACTGGAAGGTGGGTAATATGCTGTAATATGCCGAAAAGGCGTTAGTGGAATATTCTGCATAACTTCGGCTGTTTTCGTGGTACGACCTTGAAACTCGCAATATAGAGGTACTGTAAGGTGGCGTATATTGTGCAGTGTTCAGAAACGGCGTAAGTAAGTTTAATATTCGCCATAACTTTTGCAGTTTTTGTGGTAGGATCTTGAATCTCGGAATTTAGGGGTACTGTACAGTGGGGATATGCCGCAATATGCCGAAATGGCGTAAGTTCGATAATCGCCATAACTTCAGCAGTTTTCATGGTACTTACTCGAAACTCGGAATGTAGAGTTGCTACAAAGTGGGAATATGCCGAAATATGTCGAAAGGGCGTAAGTAGCATAATTCGGCATAACTCCGGCAGTTTTCGTAGTAGGAACTTAAAACTCGGAATGTAGGGTTACTGTAATGTGGGGAATGGAACGAAATATGCCGAAAGGGTGTAAGACGCATATTCAACATTACTTTGGCTGTTTTCAGGCAGGATATTGAAACTCAGAATGTAGGGGTACTGTAAGGTGGGGAATATGCCAAAATATGCCGAAAGGGCGTGAGTGGTGTATTTGGCATAAATTTGGATGTTTTGTTGGTAGGACCTTGAAATAGAATGTAGAGTTAGTGTAATGTGGGGAAAATGCCCAAATATGCAAAAAGTTTGTAAGTGTAAAATTCAGCACAACTTAGACAGTTCTTGTAGCAAGACATTGAATCTCGGAATGTAGGGTTACTGTATGGTGGGGAAAATTCCAAAATATGCATAAAGTGTGTAAGTTCATAATTCGCCATAACTTCGGCAGTTTTCGTAGTAGGACATTGAAACAAAGAATATAGGGATAATTTAAGGTGGGGAATACGCCGATTGTGCCGAAAGGGCGTAAGTGGCATATTCAGCATAACTTCGGCAGTTTTCATGGTAGGACCTTGAATCTCGAAATTTATGGGTATTGTAAGGTCTGTTATATCCCGAAATATCCCGCCATAACTTCAGCAGTTTTCATGGTAGTTACTTGAAACTCGAAATGTGAGGGTACTGTAAAGTGGAGAATATGCCGATATATGCCGAAAGGGCGTAAATGGCATATTCGGTATAACTATGGCTTTTTTTTGTGTATGACCTCAAAACTCGTTTTAGGGATACTATAAAGTGAGGAATGTGCCGAAGTATGCTGAAAGGGCTTAAGTGGCATATTCGGCATAACTTCGGCAGATTATTTGGTAGGCACTAGAAACTCGGAATGCAAGGGTATTTTTATTTAGGGAATATTCCGAAATATGCCGAAAGGGCGTAAGTTCAATATTCGGCAATACTTCGGCTGTTTTCGTGGCAGAAACTTGAAACTCGTAATGTATGTAAGGTGAGAAATATGCTGAATGGGTATAAATGGCATTTCGGCATAAATTCAGCTGTTTTAGTGGGAGGGCCTTTCATCTCGGAATTTAGGGGTACTGTAATATGGAGAATATGCCAAAATATGCCGAAAGTGTGTAAGTTCATAATTCGCCACAACTTCGGCAGTTTTCATTGTAGGATATTGAAACAGAGAATGTAAGGGTAATTTAAGGTTTGGAATACGCCGAATTATGCCGAAAGGGCGTAAGTGGCATATTTGGCATAACTTCGGCCGTTTTTGTGTTATGACCTTGAATCTCGGAATTTAGTGGTACTGTAAGGTGGGGAATTTGCCGCAATATGCCGCAAGGGCGTAAATGGCATATTCGGCATAACTCCAGAAGTTTTCGTCATAGAAAATTGATACTCGGAATGTAGGCGTACTTTAAGGTGGGGAATATGCGGAAAGTGCGTAAGTAGCATATTCGGCACAATTTCGGAAGTTTTGCTGGTAGGACCTTGAAAAACGAAATGTAGGATGTTTTAAGGTGGGGATATGCCGAAAGGTCACAAATGGCGTATTCGCTATAACTTCGGCAGGTTTCGTACTAGAAACGAAAAACTTGGATTGTAGGGGTATTTGAAGTTTGGGAATATTCTGAAATAAGCCGAAAGTGCCTATATTCATAATTCGCCATAACTTCGGTAGTTTTCGTGGTAGGACCTTGAAACACAACAGTAGGGGTACTTTAAGGCCCGGTTTCAGCCGCCATATTGAATTTTATTAGGTTTCGCTTTATTGGAATTCGGAGAAGAATAATGTTAAATCAGCGACTATATCGCAAATTCTACTTACCTTGAGCTACAATACAAACATGGCAATAGTGCTAGTAATGTATAGTTCGGTTGCAATTTGTAGGGCAAATTATGAATACAAAATATTTTACCACACACATTGCGACGTAATTATAAGTTAACAGCTAAATCGCAAGGTCAGTATTGTAGCAAAACGTAAATAGAATTTGAGCTATAATCGCACATTTTTAACATTTTTTTCTTCGAATCCAAAAAAAAATGTGAAAAATAATAAAATTCAATATGGCGACTGAAACCGAGCCTTAAGGTGGGGAAAATGCAGAAATATGCGGTAAAAGAGGAAATCATATATTCGGGATAACTTCGTCACTTTTCGTGGTAGGACCTTGAAAGTCGGAATGTAGGAGTACTTTAAGGTGGGTAATACGGCGATTTATGCCGATTAGGTGTAAGTGGCATATTCGGCATACCTTCGACACTTTTCGTGATAAGACCTTGAATCTCGGAATTTTAGGGTACTGTAACGTGGGGATATGCCATAATATACCGAAAGGTCGTAAGTTTAAAAAGTCGTCATAACTTTAGCAGTTCTCATGCTAGTTACTTGAAACTCGGATTGTAGGGGTACTCTAAGGTTGGGATTTTTCCGAAATATGCCGAAATGGCTTAAGTGGCATATTCGTCATAACTCTGGCAGTTTTCGTGGTAGGACCTTGAAACTCTGAATGTAGGGGTACTTTAAGGTGGGGAATATACGGAAATATACCGAAAGGGCGTAAGTAGCATATTCACCATATTTTCGGAAGTTTTGGTGGTAGGCCTTTGAAACACTGAATATAGGGGTGCTGTAAGGCTGGGATTATGTCTAAATATGACGAAAGGGTGTAAGTGGCATATTCGGCATAACTTCGGCAGATTATTTGGTAGGGCCTAAAAACTCGGAATGCAGGGATATTTTAATTTAGGGAATATTCCGAAATATGCCGAAAAAGGCATAAATTCAATATTCGACACTAATTCGGCTCTTTTCGTGGCAGGAACTTGAATCTCGGAATGTAGGGGTAAAGTGGGAAATATGCTAAAATATGCCGAATGACGTATGTACATAATTCGCTATAACTTCGGCAGTTTTCGTATTAGGACACGGAATCAAAAATGTAGGTGTATTTTAAGGTGTGGATTACGCCGAATTATGCAGACAGGGTGCAAGTGGCATATTCGGCATAATTTCGGCTGTTTTTGTGTAGGACCTTGAAATTCGTATTTTAGTGGTACTGTAATGTGAGGAATATGCTGAAGTATGGCCAATGTGCGTAAGTGGCATATTCGGCATAACTTCGGCTGTTTTCATGGTAGGACCTTGAAACTTGGAATGTAGGGGTACTTTTAAAGTGGGCAATATGCCAAAATATGACGAAAGGGCGTAAGTGCAATATTCAGCATAACTCTGGCAGTTTTAGTGGTAAGACCTTGAAACTCGAATGTAGGGGTATTATAAGGTGGGGAATATACCGAAATATGCCTGAAGGGCGTAAGTAGCATATTCGGCATAATTTCTGAAGTTTTGTTGGTAGGATATTGAAACATGGAAAGTATGTGTGCTGTAATGCGGGTATTATGCCGAAATATTCCTAAAGGGCGTAAGTGGCATTTTTGGCATAATCTTTGCACTTTTCCTGGTAAGACCTTGAAACTCGGAATGTAGCGGTTATTTTAAGGCGGAGAATATGCCGAAAGAGCAGAAGTGGAATATTCGGCATAACTTCGGCAGATATCGTGGTAGGACCTTGAAACTCGAAATAAAGGGGTATTTTAATGTGTGGAATATTATGAAATACACCGAACGGGCGTATGTTCACTATACGCCATTGCTTCGGCAGTTTTCGTGGTAGGACATTGAAACTAGGAATGTAGGGGTACTTTAAGGTGGGAAATATGCCGAAATATCCCAAAAAGTGCGTAAGTGGCTTATTCTATATAACTTTGTCTGTTTTCGTGGTAGGACCTTGAAACTTAGAATATAGAGGTAATTAATTAAAATTGGGAATATTCTGAAGCATGCCAAAAGGACGAATAGTTAAAAAGATGTATGGGCATTTTGAAATATTGAAATACAAATAATAACTTATATACTATTTGAGATATCTGAATGAAATTTCGTACAGTTGTATAATTCTATGCGCAGAGTGCAAAAAATGTAATACAATTTTTTGAGCATATCTACAGGATGATAATTCAAAAATTTTTAGTATGATCACCGATAACGGTATGTTGGGCATGTTTACAATGAAAAAGGTGATTGGAATATATGAAAACGACGTCCGTGGAAACACCCTACCAAAAGGTCAGTCTCATGAAACGAATAGTTCGAAAGTTATAGACCATTCATATTAGTACCTCCTTAAAATAATTTTAAAAATTCATAACTTCTAAACTAACTGAGATACAAAATGAAATTTGGTGCAGTTATGTAACTCGAAGCAAAGAATTCTATAAAAAAAAAAATAGCTAATTTAATTTTGGAGAGTAAACACAGGGTGTTGAAAATTTTTTTCGTATTGAACGAAAAATCGTTAAGTGTGGATATGAATGCATTAGAATTTTTAATATATTAGATCCCTGCTCTATGGCTCAAACGGATCAACAGTTATGGGCCCCGAAATCGGAGCCCCCTTAAACAAAAGCGGAAAAATATTTTTCGTCAAAAACTCTTTCACCCACAAAACGTTTGCCGATGTTTCTAACAAAACAAAAATCGGAACAGAATTTTGAAAAGAAAATTTTTGGGAGACCCTGAATAAAGGGGTAGGCCTACCCCTTAAAATCAAAAATTTGGAAAACTGTATAAAGCGTTCGAGATATCTTCGAGAAATTACCCGTACCAAATTTAAAGTCGATATCTCAAACCGTTTCGATTCTACAGCCCGAAACGTGCGAAAAGTCCAAAAACAGGACCCTCCGGTCACACCATGTCCTCCCTGCGGAAGAGGCGTGGTGGTCGGGAGGGGGGAAAATAATCGGAGGAAGGATGGGAGGTGTGTTCAAATTTGGTTTGGGCAAGATATCTCGAACGGTTCGGGCGCTGCACGCCCGCAAATTTAGGCAATTTCGAGGGACGCGTACAAAAAGCTTTCGTTCTTGAATAATGAATAGATGCTAGTATCGCTAATGGGTGCTAACTGACCAATCACAGAGCTTCCCTGATTTTTAAGTTACATAAAGTTGACAATCCAAACATCGAAATTGGATTTTTTTTTTTTTTTTTTTTTTTTTTTTTTTTTTTTTTTTTTTTTTTAACTATGTTGAATGACTTCTATCGTTTCCAAGTCTATTTAAAATTAATCTTTCTACAGTTTCGTATTTTTCTGGTCCACATGCGATTGCAGCGAAACTAGAGGCAGAAAGTTTCCCTGTGCTAAACTCTCCAATAAGAGAACAACACTTTTTTTTCTAACATGTAGTAGAATTAACCTTACTATTGTGTAGATCGTGGTAGCGGGAGTTAGAGTAAGTTCAATGTCTAGATTGTTACCGGGCATATATCTGTGAAATTTTGTTAATGTTGTTTAGCGCCGGCCATTCGTTTACGTTTGACGCTGTTTATTTACAGGAAGTGTTTGCTGCGGGGAAGTTGATAATTATTATTTCCGTTAATTTAAGAAGCAAAAAAAAAATGAGAATCCTTACCGATGTCGCAAAGAGTGGGAACATGGATTGAAATTGCCAAAACTTGGGGAAACTTCAATTTCAGCTTTTGGTCTGTTCTGTAATTCCGAATTTAAAGTGACCAAAATGAGGACCCAAGATATTCGTTGAGATGAAATTACGATGATTCATGCTAGAACTTCATACACCGCTAATATTGTGACATTGTAAACATTTTTGTAAGTAAGCAAGGCCTGAATGATATGGTTAATGCGAGTGTCCTATGAACAAGCTTTTTCAATTACTGATACTTTTATTTGCTAATATAATTATTCAATTGAGAATTTTCAACATTTCTGTAAAACTCTTCTACAGATGTTTTCATATATGAAACACATAGGATGTTTAACTGTTATTTTACCAAAAATTGTGTGAAGAGTGATCAGTCTTTCTAAACATCAGAATTACCGGTACATTGTTTCCTACGCACTAATATCTAATTTTACGTAGTATTGTAATAATTTACTAAATATTAATTTAGCGTTAAAATTTTTGTAGGCCTACTAAGTTTCTTCTAAAAACACAGAAAAGTGCATTTTCCTTTTATCTTTATACATGTATGTAAGTAAACTCTATCAGCTGTGTCATCTGTAGTACAGTAAGCACTTATAAAAAAATACAATTTTTGTTTTGTCTCACAAACTTAATAAGAGAATAAAACTGAGAAGAAAAGCATAATATTGCTGTAATAACAGGTACAAAGTAACAAAAACTAACAAATTTTGAGAATGTTCAAGGTTATCAAGTAAAAACTGCTAAATTTTGATGATTTATTTAATAAAGCCAAGTGAATTTCTATATCTCCATAAAAAATACAAGAGCATTCACTGGCAAATAAGTATATGCCTAATTTAAAGAAACACTATTCGAAAAAACTAATATTCGTTCTAAAACTATTCGAAACACTAAAACTACTATTCGCACGCCCTTACCAGACATCAACATTTCATAATGACATTGGTTTATTTGCAGCATGGGAATATGTAGACAATGCTGATGTTGACACTGACAATACAAAGATATTTTTTCATAGTAACTTGCCCCCACGTCTCACACTGATAAAAGTTGGCATGTCCTACTGTAGATGTTGAAATTTAAAGGCCCTTTCCGCTATTCCCCCTCAGCCAAAATATTTTTACTGTTTATTTGGGCACACACGTCGCAGCACTTGTGGCTTCTTAAACATTGTATTTTAAACCACTAACGCCGTCGGGTCCGGACATTCTGACTGAAATGTTACTATTTTTGGATAAATGATACGGGCGCCAGTAATACTCCCCTTTATATTAGAGTTTTGAAACTCTTAATGAAGCTCATGGGGTGGTTGTCAGTTTGGTGTGCTTAAAGTATCCCTACTATTACATTACTGTGATGCTTCGCTGGCTGTCGGCCTACAGCACGCCTCATGCTCGCATGCATTTGTTGACATCAGGGTGTGCTCAGTGGTTAGTTATGTGGATATGAAATTACAGTAAGTTACCTGATGCACAAAGGTTACCGGTGATTTGTATGACTGTGGCGTCCGCCCAATGCAATTGTAAAATGATAGCAGTATGATGAACGCAACGGCACTTAATAAGCAATTCCTTTAACAGCAAGTGTCCAGTGGCTGCTAGGATGGACGAGTGAGTTCGCTTGGAATGAACGTAGCTAATGAACAATGAATATGGCTTTCCTAATTAACTTCCCGCAGGGCAGTCTATCCCATACCCGCGATGAGGCAGTAAGGCTCAGAATCAAGCAAGGTTAATAAATAGTACTTATGCCCGTATCTCCTCGATGCTAACATGCTGAAATGCTCCTCCTCACATATGCGAATGCATGAATGATAGTGGTAATACTGCTAACATGAACATATTAAGCACAATGACAACCCTATGGACCATGCTCGTGGTTGACAAATTGATTGTGCATTAATTCATTACAAACAATCAAGAGGCAAACATCGGGTTAGTAGTGTGTAGATTAAATCTGTGCAAATGAAAATGCGAGGCCTCTGTACCACAAAATATCTGCTGTGGCTCTGATGGTTTACGATTCGAGTGTCCCTAGCCAAGTGGCCGCGATGAATGCACACGTGGGTTTACACGGAAGTATCAAGATATGGTAATTAATATTAATTTAAACAGACTGGCTATGCCTATGAATGTCTGATAATTAATGTGATGCAAAGGTTAACCGGTATACAATGATAAATGCTATTGTAAACTAATTCATTACGCAAAAATTGATGCGCATCGCAGACAGCGTCTTATCTGGTCAGATGATCACGATTCACGACAAACTGCCAGAAGGAACATGGCGGCAACGTCCTCGTCGAACAACCATTGTATCTAACCTCCAGTAACGCTGTGCATGTTTAAATTATGTTCAACTGCTTAAAATTGTACTAGATGTGTTTTAAAAGGACATTAATGTATTTGACATTAGACACAGTGGCGAAGCGTGAGTTTTAGAGGAGAGGAAGCAGCTGGTGTATAGGTGATTCGGAATAAAGTGAGCACTCAAAAAAACCCTGATTAATTTCTATTTTCTGCCAGTTAATAGGTTTGTTTGCGTGGACTGCCAGTTTTACTAGCCGAGGGCAAGTGCCATTTTTCGCTGGCAGCGAAATGGCAGGACGGGCAGTTGCTAGTGGCTGTGACCACTCGAACGATATCTGGCAGTAAACAAGCATGTTGTTGTTTTGAAAAACACCCGCGAAGGTTTCTTTTGAAAGTTTAGCATTGAAATCTCAATTTGGCTTCCCGACGTATTTTTTTAATTACGTTAATAAATACAAATACTTTCGTTTAGGCCTAAAGAATGGAAAACCAGAGATCGCAGGACTTCCCACGTAAACTAATATCGTCGGAGACGAAAGAATTTTATACACATAGCAGAAAAATACGTATTTAATGGGCCTTGCGATTTGTTTAGCATGCGTTCTTTATTACACAGGGCGAATTTGATACAATGTACGAAGTTATGATGTATACATTAAAATTGTCTTTGTAAATTTTTGTGGAAATTTTCAAACTTAGTTTCACAGTAGGCTACATTAGTCAGTCAATTCATTTGGGTAGGACAACTTTGCTGCTGACGAACATTAGACGCTGGCTAATTTTTTCGTATAATATAACGTAACATCTTGTTAATTGCTTATACGAGCACAATTTTTTAAAATTTGTGCTACTAAAGGTTAATATAATGGTTCATAGAATGTTCGTGGCATGCATTTTAGTACCCCATAATTTGTAGCGCCCTTTCCCCAGGTTTTTTTAAATGTCACTGCCTCCACCTTTTTTAGTGGTCTTACCCTACATATTTCTGTCCATCTACTCCAAGGTTTTTAATGTCCATACCCAACATTTAGTAGTTCTACCCTACAACTTTATGTGCACCTACCGTACATATTTCTGTAGGCTTACCTCTGCTCTAAGATTTTAATAACCTTGCCCCACATTTTTGGTGGTCCTACCTTACATATTTCTGCACCCCTGCTCCATGATTTTAATGTCCCTGCTTAACATTTTTAGTGGTCCTACCGTACAACATTTTTAGTGGTCCTACCCTACAACTTTCTGTTCTCCTACTTTACATATTTCTGTACCTCTGCCCCAAGATTTTAATGACCTTACCCCATATTTTAGTGGTCCTATCCTACATATTTCTGTACCTCTGCTACGTGATTTTTAATGTCTCTGCCCCATATTTTTGTGTTCCTATCCTACAATTTTCTGTTCCCCTTCCTTATATACTTCTATATCCCTGCTCCATGATTTTATAAGTCCCTGCCTCACATGTATAGTGTTCCTATCCTACAATGTTGTGTGTCCCTACCCTGCAAAATTCTGTACCTTTGCCTCCTAAAATGAAGTCGTAACTATTCTCCAACAGACCATGACTCAGGGAAATTTGGAGAGAAAAAATTCCCTCTTGCAAGGAAAGATTCCCTTAACCATCAAGTGACTGCTGGAAACCAGATGGCAGACACGACAAGATGGACTACATGATGTGACATGACAAATGACTTAACATATGGCATAACATATGACTTAATGTATGGCATAAGACATAACATATGGCATGAGACATAACATATGACAGCATATGACACATGGCATAATGTGACATGATATGACATGTGACATGACATGCATAATGAAATGACATGTGTCAAAATTTGACATGTGACACGATGTGATATATGACAGGATATGAAATATATGACACGATATGATATATGTGACATGACATGTGACAGGATATAACATATAAGACAAAATGGCTGCTGTGCTGTGCCGTCTTAAAATTTTTACTCAATATTTTCATTTAATATTCATTATATTGTCTGTTAAGACAGAACAAGTTTGCGAGTGATATTTCCATTGTCATTTGACTATCATGTAAAGTGTGTGTTGGTTTTGGGGAATTAAAAAATTTTATTTGCTTTATTATCCCGGCCATACATGCTCACGGCCCACCTTGCCAGCCGCTTGCTTGTTGTAGCCACAGCGCTCGCTTCTTGCTACATGTCTCCATAGTTGTATTTCAAGCCGCATGTAAGATAAGTTTCTGCCGTATTTGCAGCACTCCCACGCTCTGTAGCAATGCCGTTCGCTGTACTCTGTACCACCCCCACCCCCGTTCAGATAGTAAGAAAGTGCTTTGCACTGTACTTGTACTGTCGGTTGTAACCTGTTTTAACTGTACTATGTCCCGTACTGTGGCCCTTCTGGCCGTTTCAACACTCGCACACCATCTATTGAGAGATTTTTAATCTCCGGCGTTAGGGACCCGGTCTTCGCGAAGCGTCACTTCGCGCCATTATTATTAAGTTTCACTTTGTGCGCAGCAGACGTGCTTCTGCACGAGACAAGTTTTCTTTCATTACGTGTGTAACTCGGACATTTGTATCGTCAGGATGTATATAGTCAATAGAGGGCTACTCTAGTTCTTTTGTGATTTTATAATAGAGTAGTGCCGTAGTTTCGTTTCTGGAAAATGCAGAACATATTTTTCAAGATTCTACATCTACTATCTTCTAGATGCTCCTTTCGGAGCTTTCGTCACCCTTAGTTTTGGTCAGTGTTCCCGCCGTGAGAGGCCATTCCCTTTTACTAGTCACGAACATTAACTAAATTTTCCCGTTTTTGCCTCTGTTCACAGAGGGTGCAAGTTGCAAGTGAAAGTTGCAAGTGACAGATGCAAGTGTTAGTCCGAGATGCCAGTGTCAGTTACAAGTTTCAACTTAATTCCTTGTCAAGTTCACGATGCTCGTGGCTCGACTGTCTGCTAACCAGGCAGTCCGAATTGGCCATGGCGTGATGTCACCGCGTCATTCAACATGGCTATAAGTAGCCACCTCACTGACTTTCTTATTCTTTTATATTGACTATGGATACTGCAATGACGGCAATGCGTCGTCTGTTATTCTCTTTCTCAACATTCAACATAAACGTGCGTGTTTCATTAAATATTAATAAAATGTAACTTAATGTAATTGTTATATGTTTTATTGTAATAGTCAACTAAAGTTTGATTGTAAAGGGCCCCGTTTCTATAAAAACTATTATTTCTAAAATTAATATAATTTTATGTACATACTTAACAACCAACCAATTGTAAAATCTAATATTTAAATTTTTATATAAAGGTTTCTGACATTTAAACCTACGTTTTATTTATTTTTTTAATATATATATATATATATATCCTTTGGGAATTATTTATACAATTTTAAACTGTAATGTTAGCTCTACATTAGCAGTAGTCATAGGCAACAGCCTATTTTTGTATCCAGTCTCCCTACCAGCATGCATTTAAAGAGCCAATGTTATTTCAATGGTAGCAGACTATAATAAATACAAACAAGGGAGGTCGTGACAGTGCAAAACAAAATGGCCGCCGTGACATAATCCAAACTGGCTGACTGATACTCTGATCCTCAGACTGAAGCCTGTGCACCAGAACATACAATATCCTGCTACTCACAGTGTTTGCATTTAGACATCAGGTCGGCCTTATAAATAAATCAGAATACTATACGTAATTTAGTGTTCGTCGGAGAAACTTTATGTATACTTTTTTAAACCTAATTATGTTGTTCTACACAAGAAAATGTAATGTTTATAAATTTCTGTAACGAATCAAAATGTTGCAGATTTTGTAGCCAAGTTAAAATAAGACAACGGTAGGTATCAGTCATAGGCATCACTCAGTTTATTTTTCCTTGGAACCAGATTAATTTTTTTAATTGAAATCTTTAGTTTAGTTCTAAACGTGTAACTGTATCATCAAGCACATTCTTATTCTTAACACTATGTGTGGAGTGTTCTTATATTACAACTTTGGTTTTATGTACACAACAAAACAGTAAGTTCTTACTGTTGGGTTTATTTATTTAGTAAGAAATGTGTGATGATTCATACTGACTCATTAATATGATATATAAAATTTTTACTACGTACAAAATTAATATACTGTACAAAGGACAAAATGTCCCATCTGAGTAACGTTTATATATATATACGACCACACACACACACACACATCGCAATAAAAATTCCTTAAACATCGTAGACTAAAATGTATCCTTGTAAGATATGAAACAGTATTAAAAGGTACAGTGAGAACTGCAACGTTAATGTAAATAAAACTAGACGTAAAGAAGCTCCTTGTTTTCTTGGAATAATTTCACTTTAATTTTTTAATGACGGAAATTGGTAGCAACAAAAAGATACATACGATGCATACATGTGCGAGATTGTTACTTCTACAGATTTGGTTTATAATTTAATGGCGCAGAGCGGTGTAGTGAAGAAAATTAAATACATAGCAAACCGAACTGAGCTAATGTTTGGTAAATGGCGTGCTTCAATATGTAAAATTACATTAATATTTTGCGTGGAAAATTATAACGCCATCGCTCAGGCTGGCGCAAGCGGACGGTGTAGTAGCTAGTCAGGTATATTATGTTTTATGCAAAACAGCTTAAATTATTTATATTGCTGTTAATTGTCTACCAACAGAAAACGCACTTGAAAAGAAAGCTTCTATAATTTTAAAAATTCGGCACGCTTGTTGGAATCATGGCTTTTGGGCTTCTCAATAAGGCTAAAAAAAATGTATATTTTTAGACTGCTGTAACTTTGAAAATACTATCTGAATTCGTTAAGTGGAAAACGAGATGTATGAATTGGTTTTTACCTCATACTACCCAAAAATAAAATATTAGGATCACTGAGTGTCACCTGAAAACTACTGCAAGGAAAACCTCGCACGCCAGTTTGGCGCACTATGCATAGAGACGATATACTTCTAGTCAAATGTGGTACCCTTATAGCTCTACTGTTTTCACGCATCGAACGTGGGGAATGTGAAACAAGGTGTACACACTCCTCGTATTACACAGATGAACGAGGGCAGCAGTGGGTGATGGTACTGTATGTGTGATGCACATGGAGGGTGAGCGTGGGGGGGGGGGGGGCGCAAGGAATGCCGTATCACTTGGCAACCTTGCCTAAATTTTTAAACTATTTATTTTCTCCTCTCCTGCTATTTGACTTCCCTTCCGCGCCTGTGTTTGGCAGTGCTCTCTAGCGGTAAACGGTTAAACATTTTGAACTGATTTTTTCTTTTGTTTGTAAAGAAACGCAATCGATGACTTTACATAATTCCGTGCCAGTGTAGTGTCCTTTCCCTCCTGTTAAATGGAAGTCAAATATTTGTGGTAAAATATTTTTGAAGAATTGGTGGGGGACTGGCGAAACTTGGGGCCTGCAAACTACCATATTTATTAGCATAAGGTGGTAAAACCGGCCCTAAAATGTTTACAGAAAAACAGACAAACATACCCGACTTTTCTGGTAATGTAGGTGTCGTTATTAAATTCAGAATATATACCTACTTAGAACATTTACACATATTTCTGCAGACGGCAACAATCAACATTGATACCTAAAGTGTTATTAAAAATTTAATATAATGTCGCTGTATTTCGTTTGTGTAGTTCTCGAAACACATCTAAGGTTTAGAATTCGCCCCTACCAGCACACAGACATCCTGAGGACGTCCGTAGGATGTGGGAACTGTCGTACCTAGGACGTCCTAGGGATGTTCATTTCAAGTCCTTTTTATGTAGGAAAAGTTCATGGAATAGTACTACCTACGGACATCCCTAGGATGTTTGGCATACGCATCCCTGGGACATCCCTAGGAGCTCCCTGGGATCTGCAATAACCACATCCTCAAGACATCCTCAGGAGCTCTCTGGGATCTGCATTAAATGCATCCCCAGGACATCCCTAGGAGCTCCCTGGGACCTGTATTAAACTCATCCCTGGGACATCCCTAGGAGCTCCCTAGGACCTGTATTAAACACATCCCTGGGACATCCCTAGGAGCTCCCTAGGACCTGTATTAAACACATACCTGGGACATCCCTAGGAGCTCCCTGGGACCTGTATTAAATGCATCCCTAGGACATCCCTAGCAGCTCCTTCCAACAGCAAAAGTAAAAGTTTAGTATTCAACACAAAAGAAAACAAATGTATTTGTTTTGGTGATATGTAAACTTAGTATTTAACGCACAGTCAAATACACATAATTGTTAATGTAACCTCTTAAAATTTTTCGAATAAACAATTTGTCTGTAATAACATTTTTTTCAAATGCTTTAACTTCCAAAAGTCTACCAGTAATAATAAAATATGTGTGCCGAAATTAATACATTTAACCAATTTCTTAAGGCATATTTAAATGTTATGAATTATCTACTAAATTAACTGCAACAAACCTCATGTATATTTAAATAATATCGTGAGCTATATAGTGATCATATTAGGAACTTGCCTAGAAATCCACTACGTCCTTGGGAGCTCCTGCGCGGATATCCCAGGGAGCTCCTGCTCGGACATCCCAGGGAGCTCCTGCTCGGTCATCCCAGGGATCTCCTGCTCGGACATCCCAGGGAGTTCCTCAGAGGAGCTCCGTGGGAGCTCCCTGTAAGGACATCCCTGGGAGCTCCCCAGATGAGGAATTTAGGATGATCCAAATTCGTCTTCCAAGGAGCTTCCTGGGATGTGATGTACTTTTCAAGGAGGTACTTGGGACGTCCTAGGGACATGGTTTTTTGTAGCTCTCGGACATCCGAAATATCCATCCCTAGGACATCCCGAGGATCGCATGTACCCGGATATCCTCAAAGTATGTCCCTAGGACATCCTGGGGACTTGCTGTGCTGGTAGGGGCTGTAATGAAAATCTCGCCAGTCTCTTATGTAACTATGTTACACACCATCATTTTAAACAAAGAAAAGTTTTTGTTAAAATTTACAGTGAAAGGAACTAAATACCAACAAATCCATTTACGAAAACTAGAAACCCATCCTAATTGTCAGTTGTGATGCAACAATGCAACTGTAAATAAAAAACATATTTTTGCATATGAGCACGCTTCATTAACGAATTAATGCAAATGATAGAATTTGTTTTCCTTTATAAACAAAATTTATTGTTAAGAAAATGCTTACATTGAATAAAAGGTTCATAGTTGCAAATTTAAACTGACTGCTACAGAAAATTTTATAGGCTGGACATATCCGGTTCATGCTAAAGATAAATAGCTATTTTTTTCTATAGGCTTATTCTAAGATCCAAAGTTCTTACTACAATGCTTAATATGTAATATATTAGATTCAATTGCCCTGTATGTCACGTGATTAAAACTGTCAAAATCATTGCTGCTGGATGACGGTGGTAAACAACCACTAGCATAGCGCTACAAGAATATACTGCCTTGTTGCACAGAACACGGGATGCCATTCCTTAAGGCCTTGTTACAGAGTTTTACAGTGATTTCGAAAATATTTTTTTATTGCTACCTAATACTCATATCAAAATTTCGCTGCACAGTTTTGACACTTATATGTTATAATTTGCAGCTGAATTTTTTTTGTAGACTTATACTGAACGGTTTTTTAGATTTCATTACCCAAAGTACCACGTTTTTCGTCGTGAAAATAAGCAAAAATGAAGGAAATTATTTTTTTGCTGGGGAATGGTACATTATTTTAAAAATACGTGTCTACAGTATTGTGCATCGTGTGATTGCACATTGACTCAAATTTTTTCAAAACTTTTGGTTAAAAAATATTTGGGTTATTGTCACCAGTCTGAAAAAAACTCGGGAACAAGCCCAACATTGAAAATTCTCTCCCTCCCGTATGCCTTTGTCAGTTCAACTTTCATTGGACAGTCATGCCAACACATGAGGGCCCTGCCTATGTTTACAGGCGTCTTTCCCTCTCCCCGCCTTGTCAAGAGTCAAGCTTTGATCATTTTGCCATCTCGGATTCGATTTTTTTCGACCTGATTGTTCGGGGGGAGGGTTATCACTCCCTCCCCTTTGGAGCCACCCTTGACCACAACAGAAGATAAAATAATATGAACGCACTTATTTACATCATTGATCTCAGATTATTTTATTGTGTACAAAAGTCTTCTGTGCATGGGATTAAAGATTTTTGTTTTGGAAAATAATGTTTTAAAAATTGTATTGCTAGCATAACAAACAAAAACATATCAAATAAATAATCACTGATCTGTCTTTGCGTAAAGTGTTTAACTTCCTGCAGTAACACACTTGAAGCCAGTCCGTAGTAATTTACACAGCTCTGCCGATACAAGTAACTTGCAAAACCGCTCAGCCGCTTTGTTGACCAAAAGAACCCTGCTGCCCATGATGTCCTTGCTGTCCAGAAGATCCTTGTTGACCGTGGAGGCCTTGCTGTCCATGATGACCTTGTTGTCCGTGATGCCCCTGCTGCCCAGCAGGACCTTGCTGGCCTTGTAGACCTTGCTGTCCATGATGACCTTGTTGTCCATGATGCCCCTGCTGTCCGGCAGGACCTTGCTGGCCTTGTAGACCTTGCTGCCCATGATGGCCTTGTTGTCCATGATGCCCCTGCTGTCCGGCAGGACCTTGCTGGCCTTGTAGACCTTGTTGTCCATGATGACCTTGTTGTCCATGATGCCCCTGCTGCCCGGCAGGACCTTGCTGGCCTTGTAGACCTTGCTGTCCATGATGGCCTTGTTGTCCATGATGCCCCTGCTGCCCGGCAGGACCTTGCTGGCCTTGTAGACCTTGCTGTCCATGATGACCTTGTTGTCCATGATGCCCCTGCTGCCCGGCAGGACCTTGCTGGCCTTGTAGACCTTG
>PNEQ01106074.1:0-19338 GCA_003012365.1 Medauroidea extradentata
TATATTTACTGGTTTTCAAGTTTTGTATGAAGTAAAAATATGCAAATTTTGACTTTGAAGTGACATTACGGGAAAACTAGATGAGCTAATTTTTTTCCGTTAGATATTAATGTTCTCTGAAGTAATGTCTACAAAACTAACACTATTTTATACAAATATAAAATTATGAATTTTTCCCCACTTGAACGCCCTTAACATATAAATGTTTGGAAATTGTTAGTTTTGTGTAGTCAACTTTTTTTTTTTCAAAACATATACTGCTACAATTTTAGCTAATTATCAACTTAATTAAATTTCATAAATGTATATATTTAGTCAAAATTATAACAACTTATAATTAAAAATAAAACAGGTCCCATAGAACAATTTGCAGCTCCACATCAGTAGGGACACAGCTTAGAATGCAACATTAAGGTTTCTGGCCAATATTTTTTTATCACAAAATGTAGGAACTATGTATAACCGTGTGTAACATAACACAATTAATTACAAGTTTATTGCCTACACCAAAAAAAAATTCGCAACATACCACCCCCTTAAACAGATAAATGTAATTACTAAGTAACCGAACAAATCGAAAGGTTTCTACCGCAATGATTATATACAGAATGCTACGATGGCTCTGGAGACAATGTCTTGCAACATGTACGCTCTTTGACAATGCAGATCACAACAGAATACAGTAAAGGTATTTGTCTGTAATGTGAGCATTATATAAGGCCCTTCATCCAAGTGTTGAACCATTATATTGTTGGTTCGGGATAAACTTAGAATTTTTTAAACCCTAGTTACTTTTTTCCTTCCAGGTAACTTAAAGTTTCCTGCCGTTTTTAAGGTAAACCAAGCAACTTAAGGTTCTTATCTAGGTAGGCTGTGTTGGTGTATGTGAGGTACATAACCAATGGAGCGTTAAGAGTGACGTTGGTCGGCCTATGTAATGTATTATCGCCTCTACACGCAAACCCAGCAGAGCTTTACTATTATTAATAATTTTTCTATGCGACTTTAAACGTTGACCGTATTATTTTATTTGCAATACATATGATTTAAATTCCAGTGCCTACTTCTATTATTGTGTTTTTCTAATCAGGTTGAAATTTTCCTATATACGGCAGTTTAAGAAAGCTGTTTTTAGACATTTTGAGGGCCTTGAAAATCGTGTTTCCAATAAGCGAATCTAATATTTAAACTGATGGAAACATTGTTTGAAATGTGTATTCTTTTGATAGCTGTACAAACGTAATGCGCGTTAAGACGTTTCTTCCAAAAATGATTATTTGTAACTCGCTGCAATGCCTTTCGAGCGCAGGTAGATGTGAACCTTAAGAGACAATAAAAGTGTGTAGCTTGTACTATACTCGAAAGTTAACGTCTAAGGTTACAAAATATCTTATTTCTAATTAATTATTATAGTCACGGCGGTTGCCAAAATGTACTATCATTATCGCGAGTGACCTACAATTGCATGTATCACAATTAAATTTTAAGAACAATGAAATATATGAACTGTGTCTGTCAGGCGACGCAGTAGAATTGATGGGAATGAAGGATTTTCTGCGAACTTTATTTTCCAGAGTTTCAAAAATTCTTACTTTACCGTCACACAACTTTAAATCCCTCTGTTCTATGTAATGTCAGTCGTGAGACTATAGCTCTTTTGGGAAATGACTAGTGCAATTATTGCAATTAAACATTATACATGAAAAATGGTTGACTATATATTATATTCCGAACGAACTCAGTAGTAAAGAACGTATCACGAAATCGTTGTAATATTTCTAGGTATGCTAATGAACACCCGCATGTATGAACATGTTTAAACACATACGTGTGTGTATGTAATACCTGCCGTTGAGCCATGATACTCAATTTCTACCACTTTTGCGATCAAATATCGAATAGTGTTTTAAGTGGTGTTTAAATAGTTGTTTTGATGTGTACTTTATTCAAGACAATAAAACGGGCAATGCTTATTACGTAATTTAACAAATAGTCATTAACTATATGTTCTTCTGGCAACAAAAATAGACTACACAGTATAAACTATGTTATTAAAACCGTCGGATTGTTTAAAGTCATATTCATTAACATAAATACTAACAATTATATTAAAAGCAGCAGACCATCCAGGTCATCATCATATAGGTAATGAGGCTTATCACGGAATAAGTTGGGGCCGCTGCGGCCGAATGGTCAGACCATTCGCCTCCCACCAAGGCAATCCGCGTTCGTCCCGGCGGGGTCGGTCCCCGGATTTTCGCATGTGGGAATCGTGCCGGACGATGCCGTTGGTCGGTAAGTTTTCTCGGGGATCTCCCGTTTACCCCGCCCTTTCATTCCGGTACTGCTCCATACTCACCACATGTCACAACTCACCAGCTCTGAAGACCTCCATGTTTTGCGCTGACCAAAATATCTACTCATTCGCGGAAAAAGTTGAATGTTTGCTTAATTGCGATATAATGTACGTATCTCTGCAGTCCTTTTTCTATGATATTTTCCTCTTTACAGAGTTCACGATAGTTATCACACTGTATTATTGACTTCTCGCGAAAATATTTCCCCCCAGTTTGTCTAAGTGCTTTACGTACCCCTCTATAGATCTGCTTCATACTAAGATGTTTTAACTCAAATGTGCCTTGCAGATTTACCATCAAGTCACAGACGTGTCTTGTGATCCAGTAATCTTGTTGCGATTGGCACAGTCAAATTATAGACGTCACTTCTCAAAGAAACGCTGCCAATAACCACACTGAAAAAAATACTTATTAGTCACTGCAAAATATTTCGTTAAAATCGACCTTACCAAATTTTTTTGTAGTGCTTACAAAAATTTTTTGTAGTAACTGCAAAAGTTTATTGGGGACACAAAAATTTTTTTGTGGTCACTACAAAACAATTTGGTAAGGTCAATTTTAACAAAATATTTTGCAGTGACTAATAAGTATTTTTTTTTTTCAGTGCATGAAGCAGAATTGCAGATGTGTACACAAGACAGTAAAACAAATTAGGGCTTTTTTTCACGGAAAGTTCATGACCATAACTGTTGTGGCTGGTTACAAACATTGTCACAGGAAACTTACGCAAATTTTCTTCGCAATATTATGCTAATCAACGTCTCCGTCATTATTAAACAATTTTACCTTGGCACTTGGATAATTTGCGAATATAAATTTCCGGTTATCTTAAATTGTTTCTTACTTCCCAGAAAGCAGCAATAATTAGTAAGTCTATCGTGTTTCTCGAATGTCATGACGATGTACAACAGTTCATAAGACTGTACTTTTATGACTGATTTATAAGCTACAGAGAATTATTAAAACAAACAATCTACATAAATTAAGGATTTCGTTCAAGGACTCGGAGTGTTTTCTTTATAAACGCCTGCGAATGCAAATAAAAGTGCGTGTAAGTCGTCACACAATTTCACGAGATATTATTTTCTGCTCTGGGATTCTGAAGTGAAGAATTACAATTTATCTAGCTCAGACAGCTCTGAAAACCCTCCAAATTACCTGTATTCAAATTACGAACTTCCTCACGTGCTTCTTGAAACTGAGCAATTCATTTCTCTTGGAAGATTAATGATGCTCTATTCACCCAACAAGTCCCAAACAGTATTATGACTTTAGTTCAAAGCGTGAGAAAAAACTTAATTTAAATCGCATGTTCCGTATACCTGATGCGTTAATTCAAATAAAAAGTAGGCTATTTCGAATAAGAATTTAATGCGCATGAATTTTCCTCCATGCATCGATCGCTCGTAGTGACAAACTAATTTTAAAAAATATAACTTTACACTATATTATTCATATTTCTATACCAGACCGTGAACGGTTCGTTTTTTTTTTTTTTTTCAAAGACATCTAACCTTCGACTTTTGCAAACATCTTCACAGTTGCAACAAAATGCAACCATAAACTGAAACGAAGTGGTATCGTCGCATGAGTTATCTGGATCTTCGACGTTGAAAATGCAAGAAAAGGGGTTAATTATTAAAGACCCTTTCACACGATCAAATTTTGCTTCAATTTTCTTTGAAATTTACTGTTATTTTGTATTGGCTAAACCAAGTATTTTTGTGTCGTGCAGGGTTAGTTGATAATTATTATATAGCTACAGTATTATTTTTGTGTGTCATTTGTTTATGGATTGGGTGATAACATTTTAAGTGGTAAATCCAATGTTTATTGAGTTAAATATGTTTTAATCTTCATGCGATTAAATAAATTGAATTCAAGAAATATTTGATGGTGTGAAATTACCTTAAGACATAAAAGGCCACATGTAAGTTTCCCTCTCGAAAGTCACGCGCGTCCTGTTGGTCGAGGGATCAGACCCACCGCCACCCAACAAAGCGATATATGTTCGACACCGGCGGGGTCGGTTCCAGGATTCTCGCACGTGGGAATCATGGCGGACGATATCACTGATAGGTGGGTTTTCTCGGGATCTCCTGCTTCCCCCGCCCCATCATTCTGGCACTGTTCCATTCTCACGTCATGTCAACCCTCACATACACATGTGCATTGTTTGACTGCACGCAGGCTCTGAATTTTTTTAAAGCACTGTTCTGAAAATTGCTTGAGTTCTTAACAACAGTGTGAAGAAAACTGCCGACCATGATGTTAACTTAAGCAATGATTTTCATGCCAAATGACAATTGACTCTGGTGTGATGTTTTATGCATTACCAACACTAACATAAGCGTAGAAACTAATTCATTTTATAGCTAACTTTTCCTTCAATATCAAACGAACATTTTTCAATTAAGTACAGTCCGATTTCTACTCAGGTATGGTCTTCTAAGTTTGAATACACATTTTATTTTTAATTATTGTTTGTTTCGGGTGTTGTGGTACTAATAAACCTCAAAAATGTTTTTACTAATTGCGTAATGCTTTATGTAGTTTAGTGAGAAATTAGAAACTTACTATGAGTTTTAGTGGCCGTTGTTTCAGATTTTATTTGCGTTTCACCTTAAATTCGATTTGAAAAGTGTTTTTTATTTTCGCGTGAAGCATCTGAAACATTGCAGAATCAAGCTTAATCTTCTCCGTCAGACCCGTCCGGTAAAGCTTCTGCATAACTGCATTATTATTCAGTAACTTATTTTGGAATTTTGGAGTGTTTCTGCTAATGCCTTTTATGAATATTTTCATGCATTCATACATTATTAAATATTTTATTTTTTGTCGACACACGTATGTGTTGTGGCAAATAGAATACGTAAAGCGAAGCATTCTTATAATACTCACGTGTTCATTTATCTTCGTAACGGATATAGCAATGGTATCAATAATTACGCTGCGTTATAGGCCTAAATTGTCATTCAGTAATCGCTGCGGTATAAAGTTTACAGTATCATTCAAAGGTAAGCATAACGTTTAGAAAATATATCATATAAAAAACTAATATTATTACAGAAAAATTATAATAACTACTGCAAACTTTGACATAAAATATAGGATATTCCTACAAGCCTTCTTCTTGTAAACTGTTTTCTTCTGCATCATTATCAGAACAAAAGAAACGTTTCTTTACTCTGAAGTAAGTGATTATACTGCGTTGTAGAATTAAATAGCAAATCTCTTAAACTCTATTTTTTGTATCATTTGAAAATAAACAGCAAAGGAAATCAAAGTTTCCAATATTAGACATATCAATGTAACACACGTAAATAAATGTATTAATGTTTTAATAATATGTGTTTATACTATTCCCGCTAAAAGTCGGACAAAGGTGAGCCCATAATGGCAATATTAACCAAAAGTTCAGTGGCTTTCGCTTAGAGGTTATTATGTTTCCGATGTGCGTTCCTCAATTCAGAAAAAGCGTGAGTTGTGAATTGTAAGAAAATCAGATTCAGTAATAAATTTCTATCAATTCCAGTTAAGTACAAAGTGCAAATCAAGCGCGCGCTTTTGT
This sequence comes from Medauroidea extradentata, assembly GCA_003012365.1. Lineage (NCBI taxonomy): Eukaryota > Metazoa > Arthropoda > Insecta > Phasmatodea > Phasmatidae > Medauroidea > Medauroidea extradentata. Next base: position 5,929 of record PNEQ01106074.1, read on the forward strand.
AAAAATTTTGAAGACACAGTGAAATACAAGCAGATATTAGTGTAATAAAACTATTCTTATTATTCGAAAATTCAGATGACTGCCTCTTGAAAATAGTTAAAAACCCGTACACATTAAGAAATAAACTAAGATAGTAAGCGTAGCAGTAATTTCATCTTCGTATACAAACATATTTGTTCGGACAAGCTAAAATAATACGCTATAACAGTTCTAGAAAATTATTATTCAAATTAGTAGGTACAATAATATGATTTACTAGATATGTTAATGATAACAGTCGGATTTCGAAGGGTGGTTTAAGACGATAACATAAGCGAAATGAGGTTGGAAAAGAAGGGCTGGGAAAGTATTTGCAACAAGGTTACAAGCGAAAATCCTCGCGACACTGATATTATTGACACCATACATTGCACGATAAAATATAAAAGCTTATTAGGCCTAGTAGATGTTCAATATGACAGTCCCCAGCATCGACGCAGGCATGACAGCGTTGCAAGAAGATCTGTCACATTCATGGCAATGTGATGACATCAAAGGCAGCAAAATATTAGCCTGTTTGTATTATCTATAACGTAATTTTGTCCCGTATACAAGAAATGTTACCTGGCACTAAGGTTAATTATACTACATGTTAAAAAGATCAATGTTAAATGTTTGGCACGTGGAAAATTTCTGCCGCTCGAGCGATGGTATTGTGAAGTCGTGTAAACTGACCAATCACAGAGCTTTCCTAAAATTTAAGTTTTTAAGTTACATTAATTTGATAATTTACAACGCGAAACTGGTTTCTTTTCACTTAAAATTTAGTTAAGTGACTTCTGTCTTTTCCAATCGTATTAATATTTAATTTTACTACAGTTTCGTAATTTTCTGGTCCCTTAGCGATAGTAGAGAGACTAGGGGCAGAAATTTTCCCTCTGCCAAACTATCCCATAAGAAAACAAATTTTCTTTTTAACAAGTAGTAGAATTAACCTTAATGGCACCTAAGGGAAACTTTGACTAAGGCAAGATCAGACAGACGAACTGGCCACATAACCGGGAACATCTTTATATAGGCAATTCGGAATAAAGTGAGCACTAAAAATGTAACCTTTGAAAAATATTACTAGCGGTTACTGCTTATATTTCAACATACTACTTCATATAGTTATCAGAGAAATTACGCAATATAGTTCCGTATGTTTCCATATTATTTTAGTACAACAATGCAGAATTAAACAAACCCAAATTGACGTAATTGTATTTTATATAATTAATAAGCTTCTTTTTATTAAACTATATTGATTTAAACCGACTGCACAATTTATCTCACACGGGCAAAGGTAAAGTGACGTGTCCAATGAGGTTAGACATTTCCCTCTGTTAGCCGTTACGTGCGGAAACATATGAACTGGCTGAAAATAGAACTTCAGCAAGGCTTTTTTGAGTGCTCACTTTATCCAGAACCACCTATATCAACTTTTAAAAATACATCAAGTCAAAGAGTTTACGAGAACGTGTTGAAAAGTGTGCTGAAAGCCTATCATATTTCCCTCACGCACGTGTATTCACAGACAGCAAGAGAGTAACATTCGCAAACATTTCTGGGAGTACGTCTCTCACTCACATCCACTAAATTAGTGCCGCAACGGGCGCGGTAATTGATATGGCCACGTAAACGAGTAGTGAACCATTTCTGCCAACACTTAAAATCCGTATATTTCATGAAGGCGCTAAAATTTTCAGTTAGAGATTCCCAGCTCATATTTTATTCCACAATTACCTCTCATATTCCTTAAACTTCGTCCTCAAAAGCCTGTCTCATTATTACACAAACATGATATGGAAATAGCGAAACAAAAATATCCCTACGAAGCCAATTTCACTAACAGTGCTTATTTAGCTTGTGAAAGGTTATTTTACAACCGGGATAAATATCGGAGTTAAAAAAAAAGCGTGTAATTTTTTCAAAGTTACCATTTTATGCTTTTCGTAAAGAATAAGAATGTTCTTGATACTAAACAAATTATATTATTGGGGTAACATCTGCATTTAGTGCAATAAAGATCCAAATCATACATCAGAATATGAGACTATGAACAAAGTTGAAAAAAGGTTTTTCGTATTTTAGCTATCCATAAAACATATTATTTACTAATAAAATATTAAAAATATTTATGAAATATTATTTATAAAATTATTCCTTTATTAATGCATTATAAATCTGAATTTTAATAATTTTCGAATAAAGTAAATGTGTAGTATGATTTCTTAATGTTTTGATTTAATAAATTTTCGTCAACAGTGAAAGTGTGTTTGTAAGAATTAACTCTCGTCTTAGAATACGAAATGGTTCATTAATGTATAGAAAGTTATGCCAAAGTTTAAAATAGTAAGCAGATGCTCTACATACAATGTAAATAGAGTACAACTGTCAGGTGCTTTGCGTAGAAATTCTGGGCAGCCAGCTAAGGAAGATGTACCGTAGTACCAGAGTGTAAGACCTCACTATATAGACTGTGTCTGTGAACTACAAAGACGTGCGATAAGAAGTAACTTTCGCCTCGCGACTCGGATGCAGAGCTATTTGTCAGGTGCGGAGGTAAACAGCGGACGACCGCTTTCGACACTCGGTGTCGCCGCGTGATTTATGTCGCCGAAGTGCCTGGGCGGTCCTCGACAGGCCATCTGTCAGCCTGTGTGTGGTACAGTACTCCTTCAAGACCCGCTGGAGCCAGAAATGAGGAGGGTTGCTCTCTGCAGAGCGATAAAAACCTCGACCAGTCTTGACTCCAAGCAGACGAGGACTTCTTGCTCTTGTCCCGGGACAACTCTAAACACTAGGAGAGGAAGTGTGGGAGGAGATAGAGACAGAGAGAGATGGAGAGATCATTCATCTTCGTCGGAGATTACCTCGGCAGCCCCAGGGTCTTGGCCTGGATTGACCCGGCTTCACACCTCCTTCTAGACCAAGTATCCTCTCTCATGATTTACTCGTCCTGACATGGCAGAACAAATACGAACACTCGATCCATCTTCCGGCAGTGGTGTTCTGATGATTACTCTTCCTCGTTTGAATTTTTCATGAAGAACATAAACTATTTCTTACTCAAGGTCCTCTCTACCTGCGCTTCAAATGCGTTAGCTACGGCGAGTTAAAACAATTTTTTGGCAAAACTATTTAACACGCAAACGAAAAGATCACACAGTTCTAACTCTATCACTAAATTTTTAAAAATTCGTCACGTTTAATCCAAACATATTTTTTTCGGGCTCCTCAAATTGGCCAAAAATGACTTTTCCAGGCTACCTTATCTGTAAAAATAACAACCTGGTTCCAAAAACATAAGAAACAAGCGTTAGACTTTGAACTATGTTGCAAACAAATAAAATAACTTAGTTGCCTCTTGAAGTCCCTTAGTAAAAAAGCATAACATCAAGGTAATGCACGCCAACTGAGTGGCCTGCGCGGAGAGGCGATAATGCATTACATACGTCGGCCAATGGCACTCTTACTGCTCCTGCCTCACACACGCAAACGCAGCCTATTTAGGATAACACCTTAAATACTTTTTCATAAAGAACTATTCAGGGTGTTTCTTGACTAACGCAATACACTTTCAAGGTGAATTCTTAGGTAATATATGTTAAGAAGATATCTATTGTTCTATACCTGCAGACATTTCGAAATATTAAAAACCCAGCTGCCTCCTCCAATTATGGGAAGAATAGTATAATACATCACTGTTCGAAATGATACACCTCATAATAATTGTGTTTGTGTTTGATTTTCACTACCGTTTATTCTAGACAAGTCATCTACACATCTAACACTTCTCAACTTCCGTTTTCTTGCACGTTTTTTACTGAATAATGTTGAAGTATGGTAATATTTTTAAAAATTTGAGAACTGATCCAAAATTAATTAATTATTTCAAACGTACTTGCACCAGTTCAAGTTGTAAATCCATTTTAATATGAGCAAAACACATTTTAAAACAATTAAATAGTTTATGTTTTCGTAAATTTTGGTTCATACATTCGCGAATCATGTTTTTGCTAACTAGAAATCCGAATGGCACAACTGGACTAGTTATTTAATTGTATTTTAACCTTTACTCCTATGAAATCATCTTCCCTTGTGCATATTCAGATTGGGTTGCATATAGAAACCCTTCCAAGACATAAGTCAACAGGCATTTTGGTAATATTTCTTAATTAGTGTTCTTTTATTGCTCTATGTTTGAAAAAAAAATTAGAATCACAGTACATTTACATTTTTAGTATACTTACAGGAACACATCTCCTTTATGAAGTTTATTTAATAGTACCGGTATAAAACTTTGTATAAAATTTTTAAAAAATAATGTAAACTTTATAAGTATTACTATAATGGTGTAACGCTCTTAAAGCTGTTTCGTAGAAAACAATTCTGTATTTATATACACAACTTCACACTTCTCAACTTAAATACATTACCGTTCGACACAACTTTTGTTATATAAAGAAAATGTATCCTATAATTTTGGCATATCGTCATGTAAGAGTCGAAATTATACTTTTTATTTTTACGTTCCATGTTGTTAAAAACAATTCACATCAAAATTTACGAAACGAGCAGAGATTTCACTAACTACTATTTAAAACTGTATTAAAGAATGTGGAAATATATTAAAATTTTTAAATATGTTGAGTATGTAAAAGTATATTACTAAGCTATTTTAAATATCATAGTATATTAAGAGAATGTGTTGAGTGCATATGAACACGTTTATTATTGTTAATTACTGGGTAAATTTATATCCAACCAAAAGTGAAATTTAAATTTTTAAATTTTAGTACAGGATATAAAACATTTTTACTCTGCGAATATTTAACGATAGATAGTACCTGCAAGTTTATAAGTGTTTAATCGTCATCTCATTATTCAAAAACGAACACGTCTTGCAAACGTACCACAACTTTGCCCAACTTTGCGGGCGCGCAACGCCCGTACCGTCGGAGGTACAATTTTTTTCAAATATATTTACTGCACCGAAACTTCCTCTTTCAAAAAGTATACCTAAACAGGTATGTAGCACCAATCCCCTGGTTGTAGATACGGATGATATTATGTTTTTTACATTTTCGCACGTTTTAGGTTGTAGAATCGGAATGGTTTGAAATATGGACTTAAAATTTCCTTTCCCAGATTTTCGAATTTTTTCTAAGGGGTACCCCTCTTTCGGGGTGCTCCCAAACTTATTCTTTTCAAAAACCTGTATGGTTTTTTGCTTAATTTAAAGAACGGCAAAAATTTAGCGGATAAAAAAATTTCCGACCAAAAATATTTTTCCAATTTTGTTTAAGGGTCGTCTGAAACAGGGGGCCCATAATTTTTTTAACCGTTTGAGCTACAGAGCTGGGATCCCAATTGTGAAGTATTCTTTCAAATTTCTACCCGTACTTAAATATTTTTGCTAAACTAGAAAAAAATTTCTACATCCTGTATACACACTCGAAAATTATATATATATATATATATATATATATATATATATATATATATATATATATATATTATAATTCTGCATGTCGTTTTAGATAACTTTACCAAATTTAATTAAGATATCTCAAATAGTTTAACAGTTATGTATGTTTTTTCTTTTTTAAATGATTAAAATTTAAATGCCTATAACTTTTAAACTATTCGTCTCAAGAGACTCATGTTTTGGCAGTGGGTTACCACGTATGCCCTTTTTTTACTTATATTGGCACATTATTAATTTAAAATAAGTCCAAAATTCCGAATTTGATGATCCCGCTACGTACATTAAAAAATTATGCTGAATATGCCGCTTACGCCTTTTCCGCATATTTCGGCATATTCCCCGCCTTAAAGTACCTCTACATTCCGAGTATTAAGGTCCTACTACGAAAAGTGCAGATGTTACGGCGAATATGACACTTACACCCTGTTCAATAGTTTCGGCATATTCCCACCCTTTCCGGTCGCCGATTCCAACGATCTCATTCGCAGGATTTGTCCATTCTGTAGCCGACAATGTTACCCTCTACAGCCTGGGTAAACATTGTTCGAGGTTTTTGCCCTCACAAGGGCGGGGGTATGACTGGCCTCGCAAAAATTTCTCTGGTTTTTGTACTTACTGTGGGGTCGTGCCTTCAACATCCGATAAATCATACTTCCCGACTCTTTTTAGTAAACCCCAGGAGAGGTCTATTTTGGATATATTGAGAGGAGTATAGCTGACGAATTGTGGACTGCTCCTCCTGCTCCATGTCGCCTGTGCCCAGCACTACATGGAGTGTCCTCCGGCGATACTGTGCTTTACATGTCGTTTAACAATATTGTTTTTTAAGAGGGAGCCTTACAGCCATGTGTCCAAAAACATTACAATACCACAACAACTTACATTTATGGCCTGCTTACAGCGAACCCGCGATATCGACTTCACAATACTGCTGTTTAAGAGGGAGCCTTATATTTCTAAGGTGAGGGCCGTTACAATACCATCACTGTAACCCTGCCTGTTGTATGAGGCGACTAAAAGGCAACTTACGAGTTTAAGTCTTGCATTTTTAGGTGCTTTCAGTGCATCTCCCTATTTCTATATCATGAACTGATTCTTCATGTACAACTGCACTGAAATCATGTTACTGTGTTCTCTGTCCTATTTTCCTTTGTTTCAGATGTGAAGGTGTATTTCATATGTCATCCAATGTTATTACTCTGTTGTGCTGAATAAACTTTTCAGTGTTTCTTGTTTCAGTGTCCTGAAACTGAAAACAGTTAAAAATTTTGCAGCTGTGCTTTAGTTATTGTTTATGAAGACTCACATAACTTTTGACTCTCTTCAACTGTGGTGGTGTGCCTACACTTACTGTTTTTAATTCTTCATTGCAATCACAATACATTGTTTTAAAAACTTTAGTGGTCATCATGCCTAAACGTAAGAAATATAGTAGCACTGCTGCATGGATGACAAAGGCCAAAGTGACTGCCAAAGTACAGAAACATCGTCAGAGGCTGCCTCAAACCGCCTCTCAATCCGACGACAGTGATCAATTTTAAAATATTACTTCTTCCAGTGAAACTTCCGATCACTGCTGTACACCAGAAGCCGCTTACACACATGTACGAACAAAAGTAATGACACAGGCCACTGGCCATACATTTCATGCCATAAGTCATATTGCAAGTCAATCAGCAGGACCTTCTCATGCACCACACATGCATACTTCTTCAACCTGTGTCAGAACACACATAACAAAAGATGATGCTGGCCCATTCAGTACATGTCCACAGTTCTGTATAAGTCATTCTGCAGCACCATGTCATGCTGAACAAACTACACTTCCAGTTGATGAACACTTCCTTCCACCTTCTCAATCACCTGCAATACCTGTTACCTCTGTCCAAGACACTATTCTGGAATACACCGCTTGCTTGATGAAGATGTGCAACTGCAATTGCTTTGCCCATTTTACGAATAAGAGAATGCTCCTATTCTTTTTGTGCAGAAAGACAACCTGACCAAACAACCCGGCCAAGGCCTAGACTTTATAATGCACAGACATATCGTGCTGCTCGCAATGATTTCTATGTAACAGTCTAAGCTAACGACTTGGGTCCTATGGACCTAGAGTAAAGTCAGTGTGGCGCTCTCTATTTCAAAGCGGAAGACATTAAAATAAACAGCACTTTCACTATCTGCTGCATGAGACGTAAAATAAACATTCCATACCTGGGTGAAGTCCTTGATCTTCTTCGCCACTTGCTAACTGGCATTGATAATGAATTGACAGATTTTCGCCAGTTCTTTCGCAACTACAATTCTGCACTATCCTTTTATTCTTTTTGTGCTGATGGCATTGTCCAGTCTCCAGCACAATCTGTGTATACTTTTCAAATTCAGGGACAAGTCCATCACCTTACATCGAGTGCTGCTCAACCAGTGGATGGCAACGAACCTCGGTATAACCAACTGTATTTCGTTGATGTGGGTGAAGCAAATGCAGCACATGCACACCAACACAACCCAGTCCAGATCGGTATTTTAGAATAACTTGAGACTATGCTGTCTCAAATAAATCCATTCGCAAGAATTCACAAGACAATGAGAGAAGTTATGCTCTCTTAGGACGCTGAGGTTGTTCGCTTGGATCGTGCACGTCGCAAGGTGGTGCTGTTAATGAAGGCAGGTGTCGATAAAGACCCAGACATTTACAACTTACCTGTCGCTGTGAACGAGGTTGTGGCCATCTTCATCGACGACGAACTACCACTGAGGAATGACATTAGAGTTTACCCCAAGGATAGACCTATTCAAAGTAAAAATTAGATCAATTCCTGTGTCGACCCTATTACATGCCATCTACTGTTCGCACATGGCGAACCTGGGTACACCCGTGGCCAAAGTCACAATGTGATAGTAAGTTATGTAAGAAAAAAATGTTACCTGTAATCAATTTTATGCATACCGCATCATGCAGAGGCGCGACTTCTCCATACTTCACCATTATGGCAAACTTTTCCAGCAGTACTTGGTTGACTGTTACTGCAAGGCTGAATTTCTCATGACATGGTTCGTCAAACAGAATAAAGATAAGTTATGGGTGGAAGATACCAAGAGCTCATGGAACACGTTCAACAAGCTGGCGGACATGCCGATATCAGAGTCGGTAAGAAAGTTTACTTGCCTTCTTTCTTCTATGGCTCTGCCAGGCAACTACATAATTCCTATCAATATCCCATAGCCATTATGAGACAGTATGGGAAACCAGACCTTTTCGTAACTTTCACTTGTAACCCTAAATGGCCTGAAATTGCCTTGGACTTGCAAGGCCACCAGCAAGCATGCTTCATGCAGGACTAAGTTTGCAGCATATTTACAGTAAAACTGGATGCCCTTATAGAGGATATTGTAAAACATGAAAGTTTCGGCAAAGTAGATGCATACACTTACGCCATTGAATTTGAGAAGAGCTGTTTGCCACATGCTCACATTTTCATCATTCTACAAAAAATAAGACAAAATTAAAACCCCCGAAGAGGCCGACAAAATTTGCCGGGCACATATACACGACCCTATACAAGAACCCATTCTTCACAATTTAGTTAAGTCACACATGGTACACACAAAGTGTGGGGCACTGCACCTTGCTACCGAGATGGCCAATGCCGCTTCCACTTCCCAAAAGCTTTCCGTAAAGAAACACTTATCAACTTCAAATGTTTCGTACATTACAAAAGACCTGACGACAGGTGTACTTTCGACATTAGCAGCAATACGTGCAACAAGCATCACATTGTTCCATACAACTGCTACTTGCTTCAAAAACATCAGTGCCACATTAACGTTGAATTATGATCTTCCCTGCAAGCTATTAGTTACCTATTCAAGTACATCTTCAAGGGATACGACTCTGCCGTAGCAGAAGTCGCAGTTAATGAAGTTCAGTCTTTCTTGGACTGCAGGCATGTCAGCTCCAGCGAGGCTGTTTGGCGGTTATTGTCTTACAAGATGTCAGACAAAAACCGAGTCGTACTGAATTTGGAACTGCACCTCGAGGACATGCAACCTGTCTTAATTACCGAAAATGATTTAACTGCTGATGTGGAGAATGCACGGAACAAGCATACTCAGCTGACTGCTTTCTTTCACTACAACTCACAACATAAGTCGCGGTATCATGCAGGCACCGCCGAATGTCCTTCAACATCTTGCCCTCTTCAGTTAACCCGCAAATTTCCCCAAGCACTTTGTATGGGTCGACAAGCCGCATATGTGGAAGCCTCGCTCTATGGGAGGTTTCAACACAATTTCCAGGATTTACCAACCTAAACTGCAGAGGAGCGAAGAACTCATGTGTCTCAGAATTCTACTCCGTAATGTCAAAAGTCCGACTTTCTTCCAAGACATCTGCACTGTAACTACAGTTGTCTACCCCACCTGCAAATATGCATGTACAGCTACTTCTTCTTGATCGTGACAACATCTATAAAGTTACACAGTTCGAGGCTGCTTCTTGATGTATTCCAGCACACCTTAGAGTCTTCTTTTCACACATAGTATTTCATTGCAATCTTTCTGACTCTCTACGTTTGTACCGACGTTTAAAATCGCACCTTATCGATGACATTTCTGATGATGTTGTTGCTTCTGAAAACCAAGCACTACTTCACATTTTTTCCCAGTTATCCTTTTCGACAAATCTCTTGCATATTATAACCTTCCATCACCCGATCAAGGCCGCATACAAGATCTACCTCGCTTCAACACTGGCCATGAACATGCTGAAGCTGAATGTATATCTTCTCTACTTAATGGTGACCAATGCTTAGTGTTTGACCAAATAATGTCTTCCGTTGCTGAATCTGAGACTTCTGACGTACCTCGGTGCAGAGCATTCTTTCTCGATGGTCCTGGAAGTTCGGGTAAAACATTCCTATACAACTACATGATTCACAGCCTTCCAGCTGATGGTAATGTATTCTGCTCTGTCACCTGGACTGGCATTGTTTCAGTAATTTCTTCTGGCAGGAGCACCGCATACTCCCTTTTCAAATTATATGTACTAGTATTAAAAGATTCTGAATGCAACATCTATCATCAAACTAGAGCGGCTGAACTTTTGCGATCATGCAGCTTGATAATCTGGCACCGAAGGAAGCTCTTCAACAAGTAGACTCTATGCTTAGAGACATCACTAAGAATGATAGAACCAAGTTCGGCGGGAAGATATTGCTACTGGGAGGCGACTTCAGGCAGGTACTTCCTGTTGTTCAACATGGTGGTCGATCTGACCCGGTCAACGGCTCCATAAAAAATTAAGGCACAACATGCGTGCCGACCAAGGGCTGGAAGAATTTCAGAACTTCTTTACGCACATCGGAAACGGGACGGCACCATCCATTGAGAGCCTACCAGCCGACTTCGTAGAGCTGCCATCCTGCATCGCCCTTCCCGAGGATGCTGATATCTGCTATGTTGTGTTCGGCACTGAAACACTCACCAAACAGGTAACCTGTTACTACATGTTACGATACCTGACAGTTTCTTTGTTTGTCGGTAACTTGGCTTTAACCCTTTCTGACCTGTGTTTTGTTTACAGGTAATCATCACGATGTCGACATGATCAATGAAAAGATGATATCTCGAATATCTACTCCAACAAAACCATTCATGAGTTTCGACAAACTCGAAGAATCTGAGGGAGACTCTATGAATGATCCTACTGAGTTTCTGAACTACCTATCTATTGCTTCCCTTCCTCCCCATTCCTTGAAACTTGCTGTCGGCTCATGCTTTATGCTGTTGAGAAACATGGACCCCAAAAATGGTCTGTGTAATGGTATCAGATGCATCGTTGTATGCATGACTGACTATATCATCGATGCTAAAATACTTACTGGATCTTTGAAGTGTGAAAGGGCATACTTACCTCGCATAAAATTGACTTCTCCAACTGACTTCCCTTTCATTTTCTGACGGTTTCAGTTTTCAATTGGCCCTGCTTTTGCTATGACTATTAATAAAAGTCAAGGACAAACTTTCGACCAGATAGGTCGATATCTCCCAAACCCTGTATTTACCTACGGACAACGCTTTGTTGCTCATTCTCGGGCAAAGCGCTCCGACGCTGTTTATGTCCTTACTAACAAACCGTCCGACATCACCTTCTTACGAGAACATAGAGGTCGACACTTCACACACAATGTCGTGTATCCTGAAGTCCTTTCCTAAGTCTTACTACCTCACACTTCTATAGTACTTTCCTTTTCATAATTTTCGGACGAACCTATGTTACCTATACTTAACAATTTATACTTCCTTCCTGCTACACTTCAATTTCTTCTGAACTTTATCAACAAACTCTTCCCCGATTACCTTTACGCCCACATCTTTCTCCATGTCCTGGGAAACACTCCGTGTGCTGGGAGACGACATGTGAAGAAATTCCTGCCCCATCTATCTTCATCTACTGGGAAACAACTTCATGTGCTGGCAGACGACATGTGGAGGTGTTCTTGGCTAATGCTGCTGCTTCATCTATAAGCACCGGTGGGTAAGACATTTTCTCTATCATTCCACTCCACTATACACTTTTCACACAATAACACTACTTCTCTCTACGCTTTACACTTGTATACAGACACTAACATGTTACAACAATACACTTCATCGTCTATTCGCGTCAACTAATTCTTCCCATTACAACCCATAACTCACGAATTTAATTTCTCACTTGCCAACACTTAACACACCGCAACACAATACACTGCACCCGTAATGCAGCTTACATCGCTCTTCCAGCAGTGTTGCCGGTCCCAAGTCCGGGTAAATGCAGAGGAATACAGATAACATTATAACGGCTATAACTATGCGGTTCAGCCACTCGGATTTTCACGCGAGTTTCGCGGGCCCGGCACCTGGTACAATATAATTAATTGATTGCGGTCGAACGTCATCTAGACCACATTGATTTTTTTTATATTTGTTGTCTGAAAGCGATTACAATAAACACCTATAATGGATGTCTAAAGTAATCAAATGAAAATGTTTTTCACATTACAGTAGCTTTAGAGTTTAACTCTGAAAACGGAAGCATATTTTCAGTAATCTGTGTATAACTTAGCAAATTAAATCTTACTTTATGTATACTACTACGCGCACAACATATTTAAAAAGTTAAAATAATTCTTTGTAAAAAATTGGCACTGGCGTTGAAGCAGCCAAATCAAATATTTATTTAAGAATCGTTGATTTATGTTACAAATAAAGTTTATTTAAACAAATTTTGCAAACGTATTCGTAGCAGATTAAATTCGTATTACCAACGACATTATTGAAGAGTTTACTCTCCTACTGTTTAGTACTTCTTAAACAATTTTAATCCGTTGTGGTAAGGTAACGGATAGCGTGATGCTGGCTAGATTAATCCACACTCACAAAATTGTATAAATCTATTTTTAGCCATTTTCAGCAAATCTCTAAAGACGCTATATTATGAAAACCGCCTTCGTTTGGATGCTTACAAAAATCATGCGTTCATGAGTTCAATATCTTCTATCAGATAAATTTTAAAAAATCTTAGGCTTTTGACTTAAAACGTTCTATCGCGAATAGGAGTAGTTCTACTCGTATGTTAAAATATATAGCCTTATGTTGTTTTTGCAGTGACTTTTGGGATAAATATTTCCATTTGTGAAAACTTTACATTTAGTTTACCTATCATATTACAGTTGATGTATGCAACCAGTATTTTTTAAACCCAAAATCAATAATCAGCAATAAATGTAATTTGGATATTGTAACTGCAACATGTGGAGTCTCTTAATTAAACTTGGGTAAAGACAGTGTTTTAATTTTCCAGTGTCACCAATCTCCATTACCCTCTACGGTATAAAAAAAAAGTATTAATTAAA
>PNEQ01106074.1:19438-38558 GCA_003012365.1 Medauroidea extradentata
ATATATATATATATATATATATATATATATATATATATATATATATATATACATACACAAACACGTGTATGCACGTAATTTTTTTCCGTTTAGTAGTACTAAATATAACAAGGACGTGATTAAAATAAGTTCAGTTTGTTTAGATTGAAAATACTGAAGGTAAATTTCACAGTCGAATTTGAACCGAAAGTAAAAAAAGATGAAATGTCTTCAAATATCTGGCTTGTACTACCGCCAAAATAAAAATCCCTTATATGTTTTTGCATTTATACAATTCACTGTTAGAAAATATTTCTGAAGAACCAGAAGTGGTTTGTAAGTACCAAGCAAGGATACGGGAAAGTAAACCGTTGGTCGAGCATTCTGGAGGACCTGGGTTTGATCCCCGACTCTGGTTATCCTGATTTCTGTTTTCTGTGGTTTCACGAAATCACTCCAGGCTAATGCTAGGATGGTTCCTTAAGGGTGTTCAGGTACGATAAAATCGCAATTTTATATGTTTACGAAATATCGCTAGTTTTTAGACGATAATTGTGAGTGTAGTTTACTCTTACGAAACAATTTTAGCTCTCATAGTTTTCTCATAACGGTGCATCAAAGTCAAAATTTGCATGTTCTGCTGCCATGCAAATAGTGGAATCCAGTTGACTTATGTAGGTGAAATAATTCACAGAGAAATAACATGCCATGGGCTACGTAATAAAACATTTAGAAACGTCCCGCGAAATAGTTTTATATTTTTAAAAAATGTAGAATTTTGTAAATTTTTTTCAGAACTTTTGCGATTTTTCAAAAAATTCGAAATATGGCGTTGTGGGTTTGTAAATGTTTTATCGCATTGCTCATGGGATCTAAGTTCAAAGTGAATTATTTTGTTTAAGTAGGTCAGTTAGTTTTCACTATTTGCATGGCAGCGTAACTAGCAAATGCTGACTTTGACGCACCGTTATGAGAAAACTATGAGAGCTAAAATTGTTTTGTAAGGGAAACTACACACACAAGTATCGTCTACAAAACTAACGATAGTTCATAAAAATATTAAATTATGATTTTATCGCACTTGAACACCCTTAACAAACGCCGTTGCCAACTTCTCTCACAGCTCCTTTCACTGTAGCAAGTTATGAGTCCCTGTCTCTAATGACCTCGCTGTCGACGACACGTACCTTACCTTAACTTCATCAGTGACCAAACCTACACTAAAAAAATGAAAATAATGTTAGTTACATATTTTACACATACAATTTTAAAAGTCACTAACGTGTTGCATGTAACCGACCCCCTTCTTATGGAAATTATACTCGCGAGTGTACAGTACATAACCAAACTGCTCTGTAATTAACATTGTATGTGTTATTAATGTCATCATCGCTTGGCCGGAGAAGCTGAAGTAGATTGAAAATAACCGTGATAGTTGGGTTTGATTACTGATATAATACTTATCTGGTACTTTTCGACTAATAACATAGCACTCATTATTTCGTTTAACTGCAATGTGGTTGAATAAGCGGCGTTTTATTAATGTAAACTGTGTAGAGGGAACAAAGAAATCGAATAGTGTCCGCCAGTAATACAAAATAAGATTAACTGTAATTTGAAGTATACAAAAGAATACAGACAGCTGTTCCCTCAGTACTAATACGTGTTTGCGAGAAGATAATGCAGTTTTATGCAATAGACTTTTATAGTTTAGGAAATATATCCAATCATTCTGCTGTTATATATAAAAATAGCTACTAAGCAGGGTCATAAGGTTTTTTAATAAAAATGTGATATATTTCTCAGTCTACAAATTATTCTTTTGATGCTTGAAAAGTGTTAAGGACATGATAGTAAGTTCTTTTTCGCATTGGTGTAGAAAACACGAAACGTATCTATTTAACGGACGGCTTTCAAAAATGTCAAGACAACGAACACCCACACAAAGCACAATTCAATGTAGGAATTTTGGAAAAAAAATTATTTTGATTGAATTTTGCTTATTTTATAACAATACTGGAGATAATTTGAGTGCAAAAATCTAAAAAACTATCAGATTAATTGCTACCAAAATAATTAGGTACAAATAATGATGTATTTGTAAAAAAAATGAATAAAGAGTCTTTCGAAGTGAACATTATCTTAATTGAAACAGAAATAAAAACTACTGTCAAACTACTGGGCATAGTTTTAGCGTACATTTAAAAGTAATTGTGATACCTGCGTATTAAACGTCACGGTGTGTCGTGTAACTGAGAAAACTGTAAATGTGTAGTTTCGTCAAGAATACTTGCATAGTTCCGCATGAAAATGCTACGCTAGGGTACACGTTTGACACAAAATGAGAGTAATAACTTAGAGAAACGTATATCATCATATCCTTGTGGATGGGGAAGATGAGATGAGTCACTGTTTCACGAAGAACCTGCGCTAAAATTATGCATAGTGACACGCCGACCTGCTCTCCGGAAATCAGCAGGGGACGAACAACGGCTGGTCGAAATGACACGAGAAAGGACAAAGGAGCTAGTTCGCAAGCAGGGCACGTGAGCAGCCAATGAGATTTCACGCCAACGAGGTCCTCTCTCAGAGCCACAAAGAGTGCTTGGGGAAAGAGACAGGCCGCGTTGTCACTGAGAGAGATTGATAGGGCCACGTGAAATTTTTTTAAAGGAATTTCGCTCCCGTTTGTTTCAGTACCTTACGTTAAGCTTAATTCTACAACGTTTTGAAAGAAAACTTCTTTTCTTACTTGAGAGTTTGGCACAGCGAAAAGTTCTGCCGCTTAATTGCGCTATTTTCTCGAACGGGTCTAATAAAATACAAAACCATATTGGAATTATATTGAACTGGAATTAGTTGAGAGAGAGAATATATTTAATTTAATTTAAAATTAGGAATCAAACCAATTATAACTTTTAAGGGGTATGGAAAAGTTGGATGTCAAACATACTACTGGCATCCTTAACTGTCAATAAAATCTGAACTACTCCTCAAAATTCTATGAGATTTTTGTCTATTTTTTTTTATCCGCATAGGTTTATTAATATTGCGATTTGCGGTAGTATGCTTTATTTTCAAGCTAAAAATTATTTTATTATTATTTTTTTTAGAAAAACAGGGATATGAACCCACAAAATCTACAAAAATATGAAAACTGTTATTTTTTTAATTTTTAATTGGATAATATCTAGGCCTCTATAATAACCGAATTTTTAAAAAAATACTCGCGTTTGAATTATATTTTTGTTAACAACCGTAAACATCCCAATAGTAAAATTATTTTCAATTGAAAACTCTAGTATGTCTTTAAATTCGGTTATTATAGAAGCCTAGATATTATCATATTTCAAATTTATAAGTTATAGTTTTCAATTTTTGTATTTTTGTGGTTTCAAGGCCTTATTTTTCTAAAAATCCTTTTTAATTTTTTACTCGAAAGTAAAGTTCATTACCACATAGTGCTATATAAATAAACGTCCGCTGATAAAACATATACTGTAGTAGGTAAAAATTCTAATCGAATTTTGATGTGTAGTTCATACTTTATTGACGATTGATTATGCCAGTAGTCCGTTTGGCATGTTATAGCACGCGCCATGTAAGATGGCGGGTAAAGAGATGGAATGTGTTGCATATAATATTACAACCGTTTTAAATTTGAGTGGCTGATTTACATTGGTTTATTTCATTCCGGTATTTATAGGCTATTAGGTGTTATTGCAGTGGCCTGCTGCTTGGATTCCTGGAATATGCCCTTATCTCAGCAGCTGCTACTCACATCTTAGCTGGCGCGCTGTGTACCTTTCTATAACCATTTAACAATAAACTTTTGGTAACTTTAACTTCACGCAAGCACTGATACTAGTGCCACAAGTTGCTGAAATTTACCTTCGCCAAACATTTAACACAAATATTTAAACTTGTAATAAAATTAACAGTACCTACGTGAACATCTGCAGTTCTGTTTCATAGTCAGTTACTCGATGTTTTAAATCTTACGTGTCTTAAGGTTCTACCCATGTACTTTACATATGGTGTCACAGTAAACTTATTGTGATTGGCAAGTCAAATGAGAGACGTCACTTTACAAAGACACACTGCCAATAATCATGAAGTTGAGTTGAACATATGCTCATAACTAGAGGTACGTCAATTTCGCGGATTCATCTGGCAGCATCCTATACTTGTCAGTCCTATACACCCACTGGCCACAATCGATTATCTATAGGATTATAACCGTACAAGCAGGTAGCAAGCGATAGCACTTCGCATTATTTCCTTATTTACTACTGGCTTGCAGTAGTCAAACGCGTTTCGTAACAGCCGCCAGCAAGTCACAGACATGACAGTGAATTATACATAATTGACGTTCAACCTGACCTGGAATGTTTCTGCGAAATTTACGTACCTCTACTCATAATACATCGGAACAACTCGGAGAAAAATTATTTTCGTAAAAATTTCGTGGACATAGAGAGATTGACCAGTATCGTAAGGAAACATACACAGTTAAAAAAATATTTTTTTTTTTTGAAATATTACACAAACTGTATGTGACGGAGGTTTTTCCACTACAGTTGAAGTAGTTTTACACTAGCACGTGTCCGTTTATTTTTGCAAAAATTTCACGGTAGGTATACAACAAATGAATGTAAAATAACCATGTCTCTGTAGGTGTATGTTTATACAATTCTGTTAAATAACACACACTTAAAAAGTTGAAATGCATTTTATATTACCGCATTTTCTCGACAGAAAAAATTATTGTAATTAATGTATTCGATATTTTTATGATAAGAAATGTTGTGCAGTCAAAGTAAATTTTTAAATAGCTTCATTTTTTTCAGACATAGGTATGAATGCGCGAAATATTCAGTTTTCGTATTTAATTTTAGAACTTTGTGTGGCTCTAGCAATTGTTTGCACTAAGGGAAAAACATTGTAAAATCAAGCAAAATTTGTTTGAAATAACCAAATTGTATATTTGAATACTTGCAAACAAGTTTTGGTTTGGTAGAACAAAATTATTTCCTTGAAATATGTTTGCTGTTTTAACCAAATGACGTGATTGATGACGCCATATAATTATTGTTAAATCAAACATACATTTGTTTGAGCAACCATTAAAGTAAACGAAATTTAAACAATTTTGCTTGCTCAGATAGCGAAAGTAAGAATTATTTCAACAGCAAATTTTATTTATACAAATCTATTCGGATTCGTTCCCACAACCTTTACATTACCGACCACGCAAGTTATCCTTAGAACACTACAACTTGCTTACATATAATATAAATGTTATATTTACGTACCTGTGACATGTAATTCCGAAAGACTCGTGATTCAATTAGACTCGTGTGCACTCGACAAATTGTTTTTAACCGTTATGGTTATGTTCAGTCATTTAATCTAACGTAGGCCTAACTACACAAACGAGCACAACAATTCATACTATACAAATGTAGTAAATAACTATACTTAATAAAATGTAAGAAAAGTTTCGTAAACCACCGTGTGTGTAACATCTAACACGTGCGTACTAAATAACTGCCATCACAAGAATGACTCCTCGAACGGACATATTTCGTTGCTGCTTTCATCCAAATCGTTTGTTTTAATATCCGTCGTGGTTAAATTTACCAAATATGTATAGTATGTCATAAATATGGTTGATTTTAATAAATATTATAGTAAAAGCAAATAAATAAATTAGTATATGCAAACTAGCGACCGTATTTTTAACTGCAACAAATATTTTGGGTAAAATGAAATGCATGTATTGGTAAGTACAACATCTAGCGAAAAAAATTAGTATAACGAACCAAATGTAAGTTGGTTTTAAATAAATTATGTCAAAAAAATTTTTCTGTCGAAGCAAATAAATTACGGTAGTAAGTAGTAACTTCAACGTTACGATTGTTAAATGAACAGTAAATTTTTTGTTGCCACAAAATTAATATCAACCTTATTTATTTGTTAGTCGTAACAATCCATTTATATCAGTGTATAATTGCTGAACATTTCTTGATATATCTCTTGTAGTAGCAGACCGAAATTGAATCTACTTTTTTTTTAGTTTTAATATTGTAAGTGTTTGTCAAAGTGGCGAGGCTTAATACCACATCGCCACTGTGACTAACATTCCCCTTTTTACGACAAAGTAAATTCATGAGACCCAATAATTATTTTTTGGCACATTTTATTTAAAAAAAATTTAATGACCACTCTAAACCAACACAAACAAATGTCTTGTTCTGAACCCGAGGAGGTAACTATAAATTTTCTCCAAGCCCGGGAATCGATCTCAGGAGTCTTAGCCCACCGACCAGGAGATTATAACACAACTGACTTAACGACAAAGTATGTTATTTTCATGGAATTTTATTCAAGAATTCATGGAAAATTTAACTGGGCATGTTTGACATATAAACCTGTAATATTTTATTTAAATGTGCACAATTTACATTCATCTATTAAACAAAGGTTACGTTCTTTTGCTTTTAACTTTAGAAGATGATAGTAACACTCCACGTGACATATGTTGTTTTTAAATATGCCAGCCCAAATCAATCATTATACTTATTATATTCCCGACGGAAATAATATTTTCATGCCCGTACATTTACACGCATTAAAACTTGGAAAAACTGTACTAAAAGCCATGCATGTCAACAATTTTTTTATATAACCACTACGCGTAAATGAAAGACAATGTGGCTGTTAGTGCTGCTCATTGTCATTGTATTTTGCACTTACTTTTATAAGTGTAATTTAAAATCAATAGACTTGTAAATATAGTTACACATTTGTAGATTTTTATCAGAGATGTGTACACTTTTTTGTATTCCTAGTACCCTAATATTTGTGTAAAAAACACCTACAGTAGTTGTTTTCCACAATTACATATACAAGAATATAAAACTATAAAATTATTGCATTAGCAAATAAACACATTCCTTTCCTTGCTATCCCATATCTTAGTTAATATTCAAGCGATTATGCGTCGTTTTTTTCCCAAAGGTTGTCTTCAATGTTTTACGGTCTGGTTCGTTTGATGGCGGTCCATTTTATCAACATTGGCAACCAATAGGTTTAGGATTGTTTACCTGTATATTTTTCGTAAAGGCAAATTACCTAATTTCATCTTTATTATTGCAATTTTCTCAGAAACTATTTGCCAAACAGGGATTCGTCAGAATCAAGAAAACCGAATTTTGTCTAACAATAGTAATTTGCCTAAAGGTTTTGTGTTACAATAATATTCCTAACAGTATATAACATACCTAGCGATGGTGTTTTCAAACAGTGATTTGCGTTATGTATCGAACTTAGGTAAAAATAAAAGAGTCCCACAAAACAATCCCTTTACAGTCAAAAGTAATAGTTTCAAAGTATTGTAGACCGTTAAGTACAGAGGCAGTTACTATAAATGAGAAAACTTGGGGAAAAAATAACTACAAGGAAACTTACATCAATTGTGTGTGCATATGCGATAAGTCCGAAAGACAAGCCCAAACCATAAATTTCATTACAATTCAAAAAATTTTTATTGAAACGCAGTTTTGTGGATTTGGTCTTGTTTTGATCTATTCTGTTTTAATTTAGCTGTTTTAGTTAACTATTTGGTTAATTTAGCGGCCTCCAGGTTCATTCAAGGATGAACTTAATTATTATATTAATGTTTTTTTTTTTTTTTCCCCTATTTCAGGTGTTGGTTTATGGGTAGGATATTTTTAAGTTTGTAATGTAAGTTTAAACTGTAGAATTTTAAACTTACATAACGTAATAAATCACGCAGGTTTCCCTGTTGATGTACTTTATAAAATAAATAAGAGGACGGCACCAGATACATGCATAATACTTAACAGGCAAAACAAACACTTCAAACTGCTGTAATTATCATAATATTCGGGACATACCGAATGCTATTCCAAGTGAGTTACAACTGCATATTTTTTTTCTCTACTGAATATTGAGTGATAAGTGACTTGTTAGGATTTTAAATTTATTTCCACACTTTCCGCTAGTCAATTATTGGGATTTAATAATAATACTTAGAGACACTGGCAAACCGCGGGAATAGTTGACTGTTTGCTGGGCTCCAACGTGATGTATATAACACTGAATGTTTCGTATCAACATTGGCTATATGGTTTATTTGTAACATTATTTTCTTTCTACAACAGGCCCAGTTAGAACTGCACAGCTTGGACACACAGCGTGTGTGATTTGTTCCAAAACTGTTCACACGTGTCACGGTTAATATAATACCGTTTATTGGAGACTATTTTAATCATTTTCGCGATTTTCCAGTACCTCTAATAATACTGTATGAGGAGAAAACCTGAAGGCCGCGATACCGTACCGTGTATGCAGGGTTGCTACTAAGAACACCGAAGTATCTGCTTACCCCTGAGGAATGACATGGAATGACCCTACAATGGAATGGCACCAGAAAGAGAAACAGGAGATCCCGGAGAAAACCCGTCGACTAGCGGCATTGTCTGGCACCGCGGGGAACTGAACCCATACCAACTTGGTGGGAGGCGAGTGCGCTAGCCAGCTCCAACCGCTGCCCTTGATCATTTGTAAACACGCAAGTACTACAAAGTTAAAATACAAATTTAAAAAAATTAAACTGGAAAATAAACGTATTTTCCTATAAGCCAGTTATGGACTGCCGGAATTTTAAGCTTGTAGTTACATATTACAGACGTAATGTAAAAAAAATTAATTATTAATATAGACCTTATCCGATAGTATCCGGTCTCGTTCGAATTTATGTGTGTTCTTCGCATGTTATCGAGTGTTGACGATTTTTGTATCTTAATTTTTCCAACTTAATTAACTGTTGAACATTCTGCCGGCATTATGTCATGTTGTATTTCCGCCTATAGAAAGCATTCCCAAGGCCAGGTGTAAAAGAAATAATGCATGAAATCTCTCAACAAAATCTGAAGTTCTAAACATCAATTATGACGGTATAGTTGCAAACCTAATTTATGAATTCAATTTTAAAGCACCGCTGCGGCAATTTTGTCCATTGGTAGTGAAGTGTTAACACTCAAATGTGTTTCGTTCCGAACGTCTCAGAGTCATGTAATAAAAATTAAACCTTCAAAATTTTAAATGTAGGCTAACAAACTCCGTCACGAGAACATTTAATTTACAAATAAAACCAGCATAATGTCGACCAAAAATCAGCAAAGCATATAATGGTCCAGGAGTGGCAACTTACTGTCAAAAATTTGCTTACTTCAAGGATAAAAATGTGTTGTCAAGTAATCTATTCAATCATATTTTCCAAATAAAATACAATTATACTAAATAAAATATATTTCATACGAGCGAATATAACCTGATGGATGAGTTTTACATTATTAAGTGTCGTTAATGCATAGAAGAAAAGTTTGGTCCTATAACAAAATATTGCGGATGTTTCTACACAAAGATTATCATACATGGTGACCTAATAATACACCTGAAATTAAACTATGGGTCCTGTTTGGCTTACCAATTAAGACAGAGGCATAAATTCAGTTACTTTTATGTGATAAATTAAGACATCCCTCAAGTTGGCCTAAGTAAACGTGATAGCACAGCCAGTAGTTGGACGATGTCAGCTATATTTTACGGTGTCGCAAACTACGCGGAGGAACGAGGAACTAAACCGCTCCTTTGAAATGCCTTCATTCCATATGCCTAGGGACGGGGATATTTGGTGAAAAGATTTTTGCCCCACTTCGTTTCAGTGCCTTACGTGCACACCTGCAGCTCAACTGCAAGGTTATTGACAGAGCGTTTTTATGCAGAGTCGTTATTAATTTGACTGTGCCAATCAGTACACGGATAAATGCCACACATCACGTCTGTAATTTGCGGGTTTAACCTCAAGACGCTGGGTGTTACGGCATCCAATCACTGACCACAAAGCCGAGACGCAGGTGCGCACGTAAGGCACTGAAACAAAGTGCTGCAAAAATCTGTACGCGATATTTCCTATCCCTACACATGCCTGTACGTGAGTAATTGTGACCAGACAGATCGGCGCGTCTAATTTTCAACGTCAATTGGAAATCTAAACATACTACGGAATTTTCAAGCCATCGCCTCATGTTTTTTGTTTTAATAAACATTTGTATACTCGGACTGAACGTGTAGACTGGTGTAATATGTAGAGACATGCAAAATTCCCGTTATCATTTGGTAGCAGACTAAACTTCACTTTCCTATACATAACACAGCATAACTTGCGATTCGATTGGCCACGAACTTTTATGTTTTGTCATTTACGTGTGTTAGTCTTTACACAGATTGGCCCCTCTACCGTGTAAGCATCCTCCAAGGCAAGTCACGACAATATCGGCCAGCGGGAGACGTCGAACGAGCCTATAGTCACTTGGAGTCTAGTCAGCCGTCAGAAAATAACGTGAATTTTGCATGTCCCTAGTAATAAGTAATTTGTGTGTGTTTTTTTTTTCTAAGAGAGATGCAAAGTGTCATTGAATGTGCGAATGTGAGCTTGTTCCCATAGGTGGCCATAGTGAGTGATAGGACAATCACTGACAATACTCTTTATGATACGCGTTTCATTCAACCATCAGAATACTACTACCGTAACATGTGAAGTTATTGCTTATGGGAAACGAAAAAAAAAAAAAGATAATGATAAGACGCATTGCTGTTGGCATTCACGGAAAGAATAAATACGGTGAGGAATATTAGTAAATAATGTTATAGCAAAACTATCTCTCTCTCTCTCTCTCTCTCTCTCTGTATGGTTCACAGTACTCTGAGTATTATTAAACCTCAGAAGAAATGTTACTGAAGATTTAGAGCCACAGAAGTACCAAACATCTATACAGACATCGGATATCATTATGAAAATTGATTGTAAACAAAGTGGTAACTCCAAAAGTAAAGGAAATCGTTTCACACAATGTTTTCTTTCGTAGGAGATAAATCTGTGTTCTAAAAAAACAATACTTTGTCCATGCAAAAGGTAACTGCTTCAGTATCTTTCCAGCACATGTGAATATTTTTCCTCAATTTATTTACTGTTGAAATTAATAAACTATTACGTGTTAGTTATTTCGTGCCTCAATAAGGTACGAGCCGCACATATGTGCCCCATGCTAGGCTCTTTATATTCCTGCGTACAAAATTTTGCCTATAAGCCGGCTTCTTTTAATTTGTAGCTTCACTGCGTTGTGGTCACTTATATATACCAGGTTGTTATTCTTTAATTTTATTGATAAACTGGCATTCTGCCCACGGCGTTGCCAGCGCTTATTACAAGTAGGTGTAAAATTTATCTGGCATCTCTTTGTGCATCTGATAAAGTTTCAGAATAAACAAGCTGCTAATTTAGTTTAATCTGCATCAGACTAAGTAGCGATAGCTGCCCATGTGAATATGAATTCTAAGTCCGTAACTGCCTCTTACAGCGACTTCCCATTGGCCTTATTATTAACAGAAGCAGCAAAATTGCTTCCTCGGAACACAACCACTGATTACTGTGTCATCAGTTACATGGTGTATTTTTTGCAAAACCGTCGCTTGCTGTTCTTTAAATGTTAAGGTTTCGCAGTAACGCTAGTGTTATGAATGTGAACTGTATGTAATCAGCTATTGTTTAGAAGGCTTACATTGTAACCAACCATTTATAGTGATGCGTACAGCGTTCTTCCCAAAACTTATTAATTAAATTCTTCACAAGTATAAAACTTGTTAACTTTTGCTACGTTCACGTTTTTGCAATGCCAATATGGCGGCCTTTTTCTTTGTCCGGCAGACTTTATTTTTAACTTTAGACAAGAGGTTTTATCGTAATGGGCTAACAATATTAGGATTTCTTTTCCCCCCGCACGTTGCAACTTCTCCGTTCTTGGACCTCCTTTTCAAATCACCTGTAAGAGAATGGTAGACACCAACAAGCTGGAGGACATATCTTATTGTCTGCTTCTTGTGATATGATGCCCTGTAGTTGCATGTCCTCCCTAATCGATATTATAATAATTATTATTACTATTCCGAGCGTGGTGAATCAATAGTTAGATCCACGGCTCCGGCCATCTTGATTTTGGTTCTCAAGGGTTTTCCGAAATCACTCCAGGCAAATGCTGGAATAGTTAATTAACTGGCCGTGGCGAACTCTTTTCCACTTTCCCCATTATAGCATTGCCAAGGCCTTCTGCTGTTCGAGGCTACGTCACTCGACAAATAAATAAATAGTAGTTATTATCATTTATCTTCAAGTGTAGCTCAGAAATATTATCCTTGTGTTAATAGATCAAGTGTTCTGTTTCCTTGAAACTGGTAATATAACGGAGTAGGTAACCTAAAAGATGCTTCGTATCGTAAGCGTAATGCCAATTGCAGTTACAAATACCCGTGCCACAAAAATTCGTTTGCACGAAATTCCCCGCGGGATATCGATGTAGAGATTCATGGGCAAACATTTTTAGTGTTAGCCGTTTTCACGTGTTTTATACCTCCTCCCTACTCGTGGTAAAGCGAAACCCTTTCACATGGCATACACAGTATGTCATATATAGCTAAGAATTTTTTTTTTAATTTTAATTTTAAGGAATCTTCTACAAGCAAGTGCAATAAAGTATATGCAGGAACCACCAGTGTGTGTTTTTTTTTTTTTTTGTAATTGTTAATTTCAAAAAATGTTCAGCTTATCGGGAAGTGTAGAAAGTAAAGGCAGAGGTGATGGCTGCAGGTTGGCAAAGGCACGACCCGTGTTATCGGAGACCATGAAACATTCACGCCACGTCTACACCCGACATCCTCTGCAAGGCGAGAGACGAGAGAGGGCTGCTCGGGTTGGAGGAGGCAGCGCGCCTCACGCGAGATTGAAAACGCCACCTTATCGTCTCCTTTAAATATACATGCCTACGCGCCTTCCTTCCTTCCTTCCTTGCTTCGTGGCACGACAAAGCACCTCGTTCGTCAGCGCGGCCCTCGTGTCAGCGCAGACGATTCACTACCTTCCCAGGCTCGTCTTACGTCAGGTTGGCTGTGTTGCCAACGTTGTTGTTTTACAACTAAACCTGATTGCCATCACTTAGAGCTCAGATAGTTATCTGCGCTTTTAGTTAAATAGTTTATTATTGGCATCCCGCTTGTTAGAAATTATAAGTTGGTAAAATACAACATTTTAACATACGCACAATAATAATTTTATACGAATAAAGTCAATACATTTTATCTGCTGCAATTATGTCGCTTGTCGTGTTGACTTTTATCTTTGCATCACATTGACACAAGAGTTCATGATGATTTACTCGATTAATTAGAAAATGAAACAATGTAGGCTTTCTTAATGGGATGGATTTATATAGATACGTGTGTGTTGTGTGTGCGCTTGTGTGTGCAATTCATACTCGTCTAATATTAACTAATATTTATGATTAAATTTTGACTTTCAGATTCAGTCATGACGTGTATCAACATTTAGTATGTTTATAAAAATCTATGATGTACTTATTGTTGTCTATAGTGGCTGTTATGAATCTTCTGAAATCAATAAGCAAATAGTTAGTCACTAATTACAATCTCACAGATCGCAACAGAAATTATTATAAATAAATCTAACATTTGTTAAATAACTATTCAGACATTTTATAATGCCGTACTTGGATTTATTTTTTAAGCCTTAACGATAAACGTTCGTTAAAAAGAATTTTAACAAAATCCAAGATTGCACATTAAACCAGAATGACATGACAAAGCATAACTATGTAACCCTTAAGATATTATTCAATTTATATTAATACTTTAATGTGTCCTGTATGAAAACAATATAAATTACGAAGAACACTTGTCTATCAGTGCGGTGGACTAAAATGGTTGTTAGCTAGTTAATTTTGTATGATTGTACAGTCATTTGTATTCATGTATACTGTCGTTAAAACGTTAGTTAATGTGGTATTATTCTACATAAAATTTGCTACGTTCAATATAATACAAATAAGATGTTTGTATGGTGTCCTACGTCGTCTTCTCTAGATTCTTGGACAGTGGCGAAGCGTGGATATGTTCCAAGGCAAGCAGTATGAGACCCGACTGTACACTTTGAGTACTAACAGTTGTATTGCTGAGACTTATGTGTATTTCTGAGAACTAGTTCCTCGCCTCTTACATTCTACTGGCTGAATAATGCACCTGCCTCTACCAGTCAAATGGTTCCACAGGCAACTGAGAGTTCTGTACAGTCACTGCTAACTAACACTTGCCCTAGAACACTTCTCGCTTTACCACTGCTCGTGGACCACTAAAATGTTAGCAATAACACAACATAACACGTGAATATACTTTTTACAGTTTTCAGGTGTCTCTATCTCTGATTGAACAATGAGAAATTTTTACACTGTGTATAAAAGGTTTTTTAGTACGCCTCTAGTCAAACATTAAAATAAGACCTTTTAAAGGCCTTCTCTGTTAGGGCCCGTCTTTACTGCTCACTTCGAATGTGTTGTAATGTCCTGGGAAACGTTTCTTACGAAACTATTCCACATGTGTCCATTGTAACTACGTAGGAAAAAAACACACTTCGATCAAGTAGTACGGAATGTCATTGTTAGGACACGATTTTCATACTCAAACGTAGCAAAAACGGCCTTTTCAGACGGAAGTTCTTCAAATTGTACTCACCGGATGTACACATGGATAACTGAACGTGCACAGAACTTTCCACCAGTGGTCACGTCTTAAAGTCTCATCACTGGTAAAATGGATCGTCGGGAATCAAACACGCTAGTTCAGCGCTTGTCTCGTTGTGGCGATGCAGGGTTTGATACCAGCCTCCAGGTTGCCTTCATATCTCCGTCGCTCCAGAACTTCTAACACGCAAAACCGTCCATGGTAGGCGGCACCTTTAAGGGCGGTCCGGAGGGAAAATATCCTAATTATGTGTATGTCTTAAATAGTGTTGATTTTGTAGACTTGCTACGCGATAACATCCTCCTCTTACAAAAAAAAATATCTGAACCAGTTTTTCCATTACAATATTTCAAAACCAAAAATAGGCCATGTTTTTTTCTTCATACATTCCCGAAAACTAATTAATACAATGAAACGAATAAATTCACAGTGAATGTGCATGTCATGGCTAGGGGCTGTACGTATATAAAACCGAATTAATTTTTTTTTATTTAATTTCCGAAATTTGTAATTTTTTTACTATGCTAACAATATTTTAAAATAAAAACTATTATAAATAATGTTTTTATAAACTTAAAACCGTCGCCCGTGACATGTACTTTCACATTGAATTTGTTTCGTTTCTTCATGTTGATTGGTTTTCGGGGGGTGTTTGAAATAAAAACATGACAATTTTAACTTTGAAATGCCGCTGTACGAAAACTGACTGAGCTAATTTATTTCCGAACTCCCAAGTAACGTCAACAAAACCAACACTATTTCATGAAAACATAAAATTATTTTTTCCCTCTTGAACGCCATGCAGAGTGTAGAACTTGGGCTAATACAAGTATATTCATAAACTGGTAAACGTGCGTAACTGTTGCCTGAATATCATTAAAAGTACATTACGCAGGTGCGTATCCATTCAAGTCCTGTACTGATATGTGATTTTACTTCCTCGAGGCTTTCAAAACGGATATGGGTATTTTGTGTCAAAATTTTCTCTTCTACAAAGCATCTTATATATTCTTGGAAATCTGCTTGACGTAAATAATTATGGAATCTTTCCGTACTTTGCCATGCATATAGCCCTCGATTTTTGGAGAAAAGCATTCTGCAACAATGTGTTTCAATGCCTTATGTGCACACATGCAGCCCTGATTCGTGGTCAGTGACTGGCTGTTTATAACTCTCGGCGTCTAGGCTTCTACCCACAAATCACAGACGTGTGGTGTAGCAGTAACCTTGTTCTTGTTGGCACAGTCAAATGAGCCACGTCTGTGCAATAATACATTCTGCCAATAACCATGAGGCAGAGATAGAGATGTGCACGTAAGTCATTGACAAAAATCGTGGGCTCTAGCCATGCAGAATCATTGCAAGATAATTAAAGATTATCTTTAAAGAAATATTTTGCAATGATTCTGCATATGACAGATTAATGAGAGATTCCATTATTATTTATGTCGAGTAGTTTACCAGGAATATTACCTATGTTTTACCGAAGAAAAACCTTTTATAATACAATTTGAATAAATATTATAGCTCAAAATCTAAAAATATTAAAAAATTATGTGACACTCCCCCTTAAGCACACGTCTATTTTTAAAAATGTGCAATTTAATTATATTGTCACCACAAATCGTCTAATAAAAGAGATACATCGCAGAAAAGACAGCACTCAAGCGTAATGTTCCTGGAGGCGAGTATTCTGCGTGTTACGCGTGCCAGCGTAAGACTAATTATATTACATGTTAGAAAGAAAATGTGTTTTCTTATGCTAGAGTTCGGTATAGGGAAAATTTTTGCCCTTAGTCACGCTACTATCACTAACGGGTCTAATATATCTACCAGACTGTAGAAAAATTTAATTTAACTTGGTTTGCAAGATATAAGATATATAATTTAATGTCACAATTATGAACAACCCGATTTTAGTTTAAAATTATCAACTCCATGTGACTATATTCACGAAAGCTCCGTAACTGTTAGTTTCCACATATTACCGATGCCACAGCTGCAAGCGGCGGAAATTGTCACTTGCCAAATTGTTAACATAATCTTTCCAACATGTAGTATAATTAACGTTAGCCAGGGTCACCTGTAGTTATTCCGCACGTAGACCCCAGATGAGCAAGAAACTTCACACCAGGAGGTCGCATTTCCACAACGAAACTAGAGCTGAACTACCGAGCAATATTCCTGCCGATACAGTTTTACTGATACAACTTTAAGTGGGGATAATATAATTTTGTTGTTAAAAAGTTTGTTGCCAAGTGTAATATAGGCCGTTCGCGATAAAGTGAGCACTGCATTAAGTTTTCTTTCAGCCGTCTTGCAGCCATCTTTACTATTTTTAATATTAAAACGTCCATGTAACTAAATAAAATCCACTGTAAACGTTTCGACAGTATCAAAAGTTAACATATATTGGATCAATAAAACATATTTTAAATTAATTACAAGTTCTGCTGAGTGTTCAGTTTATAGTGACCAGCCTATACCTGTTTTTACCTGAGTTTTGCGTACATCCTGTGAGTACATTTTGGAGTACATACGGTTTTTAGTGGGCTTCGGAGCAATGTTTCTAACGAACGTTAATGATTTATCGAGCTGGTGTGACATGTAACAACATTCGCAATAATAACGCAGGATCGTAAACGAGTCGTTACGGCCAAGTGGTCAGGTCACTCGCCACCACCAAGGTGATCCGGGTTCGATTCTCGGCCGGGTTGCTCCCAGGATTTTTGCTTTTGGGAGTCGTGCCGACAATGTCGTTGGTCGGCGGGTTTTTCGGGGATCTCCGGCACCCCACCACCCTTTCATTCCGGCACCTCTTTATACTAACATCAAGACACCCCTTACGAGCGCTAAAGGCCTAGATGTTAAGTACTGACCAAAATCTGCCTCATTCACTCATAATACGAATCGTTATCTTCCGTTCCTAATAGACGTCAATAAATGATGACGAGCAACTAGCAATACTGGTTATGTACGCTGTTCTTGCAGTTATCTCTGTGTAGCAGCAGATATAAAATTAATGATACAGTTATAAATGACAGCCACATTCACGAACGAACAATCAACAACAATGGGACAGGCTGTCTTCAGTTGCCGTTATACTTGTTCACAGAACCTAACGAGGGTGGACTAGGAAAGACAACGTTATGCTACCACTGTACAAAACTTAACCAGAGTAATGTTTACCCGTGACCAAACAATAACCTGAGAACTTCTAGATTACCTCTTAATTTGGCCTGCTAGAGCAGGGTAGGCTTCCATTAGCAGACGAAAAGTCGCCATTAGACGCAATAAAATCAGTCAAACAATTCACATAACCAGAACCACAACAGTGTTTCAATTCATATATTTTGTTCTAGCCTTAACTGTGTATTATGCGAAGTATATATGGAATTGACGTGCAAATAATGCACTGTAAACGTCACATTGCGATATTTATTAATAATGGAAAATATTAGTTTTTTTTTTTTTTTGTTTCTTCTCCAACATTGATTTCTTCTGTTTTTCCTTGGTTAATATCCATGTCACAGCGGGGAATCGTTATAACGTCAAATATCTCCGACCGTTGATGGGTCATTCACTATCGTGGTGACGTCTTCACATGAAGCGATCCAACCATTCGGTTCATTTGGTTTTAATGTGTAAATAGGTATCTCCTTCCTAAACATGCATACCAGCTTGTCTGCAAACTGCCATTCTTCCGGTTGCGTGGCGTACGTAACTTCAGGTGTAGATATAAGCCATCCTCCGAAATTTAATACCACCTTATATTTAGTTAGGAGATCAGCTCCTAAAATTAATGGTTTAGCTAAACCTTTAACTATCAAAACGGCAACTTCTTTTATGCCTCCTAAACCTTGTATTTGCAAAACCGTCTGACGAAATATAAGCGGACTAGACTTAGACGTTGCCCCTATAATCTTTATTCTCTGTATAGGCAGCATAGGTAATTTCACGCCTTTCTTCACTAGGTATTCCAATGCCTCTTCTGAGATACAGGATATTTCAGCTCCGCTATCGAACAACGTTGGCAAAACTTCCCCGCAGATATTTAGCTTAAGTTCAGGGCAAAGAATGTCAAACTTTGTTTCCTCTATGTCTTCAGAGTCTTGCATTAAAAAAATCTCTGACATTCTCGCTATTAAAAATTGCATGTATTCTTAGCAAGTCTATGTCATTCCTCTCTGGTGTATGTGTGTGCACGGCTGCCATTTCGTGTTCACGACCTACGTTACGTCGACAAAATACTGTTTTCTGATCGCAATTTTCTCTATGAATTTCATAAACATCTACTCCTTTACATGTCTCCTGAGGTGCTGCCTTACCAATAACTGGCGATCGGAGACCTTCATCACCAGACGAAACTAGTTTAAATTTTTCTTTCTTGGCGATGAAGAGCGTGATCTTCTTTCGCTATTTCCCGGTCCTTCATACTCGGGCGCGCTGGGATTCAATGGTTCAT
>PNEQ01106081.1:0-24150 GCA_003012365.1 Medauroidea extradentata
TTTAAAATACATTTATGTTTGAAATTACAATGGTATCTGACTCACCTTTCTCAATCTTCTGTTGCACATCCATGTCGTCCCAATTCTGAATTACACTCTTGCATACTTCTTCCCAAGATTTCACTTTCAAATTTCTGTCACTATATTCTTTTAACGCACAATTAAACAGTTCAGGTCTTTTCTGAACCTCAGAAATCAAAATCTCTGTATCTACATCCATTGTTGTACAAAATGCGATACAGCGCGATGTGTTACCTACATGCGTTTCCTACTGACTGAGTGTTGCCGCTACAGTTTAGTAGCCCGTGTGAAGGAACAGGTATGAACCTGTGTGATCCGTTCTCGGCGACAGTCGCACCGCGTCTTTTTGACGCGACGACTAGCGACAAAAATGGAACCGGTCGCATCTTTTTTGTCGCGGCGACTACATTGTCGCTCGTTTGCAAGGTTATATTTACAATCACGTGTTCCATTAAGAGCGACTATTTAGACGCTCAGACGCGGCGACAGAAAGTCGCTCGTGTGCAAGCGCCCTTTCTGTTGCTAGTCGTCGCGTCAAAAAGACGCACGCGGCGCGACTGTCGCAGAGAATGGATCACACAGGTTCATACCTGTTCCTTCACACGGGCGACTAAACTGTAGTAGCAACAACCAGTCAGTAGGAAACGCATGTAGGTACACATCGCGCTGTATTGATTGTTGTACAACAATGGAAGTAGATACAGAGATTTTGATTTCTGAGGTTCAGAAAAGACCTGAACTGTTTAATTGTGCGTTAACAGACTACAGTGACAGAAATTTTAAAGTAAAATCTTGCGAAGAAGTATGCAAAAGTGTAATTCATAATTAGGACGTCATGAATGTGCAAGAAAATATTGAGAAAGGTGAGTCAGATACCGTTGTAAATTCAAACATAAATGTGTTTTAAATATGTATTTAGACGTTGCGTGGAATACAATACATCACTATTTCAAGATGTTAAAAGAACAGACATAACCTATATATGTATGAAAATACAGCTGTTACATTTTATGTTGAAATATAGGATGGAAAAAAGTAACAAGGCAAAATTAGAAATCTAAACCTGTAATGGCACATAATATTAATTATTCAACACGAAAATCTTTGATTAACAATTATTATTGACATACAATAATTATCCTATATTAAGTTGCAGGGGCTACGAGTGTTTTTCGCAACAATGTTTGCTCTTTGTGTGCACTTTGTATGTGTATGTGTGAGGATAAGGGAAAGGTTATTTTGTCAATAATTGACATTTGTAATGTAACTCAATCACCCAGACAACATTACATGAGTCAAGCAAGAAACGATGTTGTGTTTTGAACCTAAATTACTTACGGCAATGTTCTTTTGAAAAAGTTTTGAAAAATACGTTTTCAATTTCCCCATCCCCTCTCCTCAACACAACACAAACAACCAAAAACTATAAACCACATTCTAAAAACTACAATTCGTATGCATAATCGTGAAACTAACGTTTGGACACACCCAGCCATTATCATGTTATATTTTATCGTACTGCCATGGCACAAAACCTTTTGGTGTTAAAAAATATTCAGCAATGTAATCTCGGTTTGTAGCTCCATGCGAGTCACCTCTCACTCCACGTCCAAGTATGTTATGCAATGAAGAATCATACATAGTGTCTTCAAAAGCAATACCGTCTCTTCTTCGTACATAGTTATGCAAAACACAACATGTTTGTGTGGTCA
This sequence comes from Medauroidea extradentata, assembly GCA_003012365.1. NCBI lineage: Eukaryota > Metazoa > Arthropoda > Insecta > Phasmatodea > Phasmatidae > Medauroidea > Medauroidea extradentata. The sequence continues at coordinate 1,734 of PNEQ01106081.1, forward strand.
GTTGCGCAAGGTCTATTTCAACTTCAATAGCTTTATTAAAAACGCGCCACTTATTAGTCAGTATCCCAAATGCACATTCCACCATCATTCTCACTCTTGTTAGCCTATAACTAAAAATATTTTGTTTAATGGACAGATTTCTTTGCGGGTATGGGCGCAATACATACTCTGATAAAGCAAACGCTTCGTCCCCAACAATAACATAAGGCATTTGAATTCCGTCTTTGTCATTTGGCAACTGTTTTGGAGGTAGAAAATTCATTCGGTTTCCTTCAATTTGTTTTCCTAAAACTGGATTTTTGAACACATTGGAATCGCTGCTCTTCCCGTATGCGCCAACATCAATAGCTGAGAAACAGTAGTCAGCATCAACCAGAGCAAGGAGTATGACGGGAAAAAATGTTTATAGTTAAAATATCGTGAGCCTACATTCGAGGGATTTGAAATGCGTACATGTTTTCTCCATCTACACACCCAACACAGTTTGGAAAATGTGTGTTGTTATAGAACTCTTCAGTCACTTTCTCCCATTCTTCTGTTGTTTTCTATTTCATCTAGATAGGAAATAATGCATCACATATTGCTTGACAAGTGTCTTTCACGATACTCCCGATTGTGCTTATCCCCAACAGAAACTCTTAGTGTTGTGAAGTAAAAGTATGTCCGGTAACCATGTATCTGAAACCAAATACAATAATGTTGTCAGATTAACGTTTTAATATCATTTGTTACAGGTAATGAGAACCAAAAACGCAGGAAATATTTAAGAGATTGTTTCCGAAGGCAAATAGGAAAAGACGGAAATATGCATACCTTGAACAACTAATGTTTCTGCTCCCGTGTGTTGAACAGCGCCAAACTCAGACAACCTCATCTTTACAACAAATTGCAAGAAACCCTGCTGAGGAAAATAAAGTGCAAACTGACACCGAAACAGACATTCAACCTCCAAAGCAAACCGAAACGAGACCGAAAAAAACCGTTGAAAAATCTCACGATAGTTCTTTTAAAAAGGATGTCTTACACCTACTTGAAAAAAAAATTTATGCAGGAAGGTGAAATCGATGACGACAAAAGGTTTTTACTACCTCTATTACCAAGTCTAAAGGGTTTCGACGAATATGACAAGCTTACAGTTCGAGTGGAAATTATGAATACAATCAAAAGGGTTCAGGATGACATTCGTAAAAGGAAGGTTCAACATCAGTGTCAACCATTCTTGAATCCAGTTGAGATACCCCAGCAACTGCCAAGAAGTTACTCTGTGAACTATACGCCACAGCAGTTACAACAATCATGCTCTAATTTGTCAGATAACACAGTAATATCTGCCACATCACCTTCGTCAGTGGAACCCTTCATTGGTAGCGAGTGCTCAGAACTTTTGGACATTGGAGGAGAGTAGTCAGCTTCGTTAGTGCATAAGTGCAGTAGCCTACATTTCGCCATATGAATGTTATTTGAATTTTTTTTTTATTATAATAAACAAAGTGATATTCAAGTTCATTACTGTAATCTGTACTTCAAAATCAGCGGGGCAAGGTATTCATGTTGTTATTATTATATTATTCAATATTATATCCTACCAATAAATAAATAGTTAATATTTGCGACAATTTAAATGATTATAAAAAAAAGGTCACTAGGCGTACCTGATTGTAACTGATAAGCTTTCCTCTGGAGTAACTGGTTTTCTCATATTAGTTGTCTCGTATGTAATTCTTTGACCAACCAATATATATAAATCATCAAATGAGCGTATGGACATTCTAAAGTAATTAAAAAATTTAGATTCGTCACATCTCACACCTTGATATATCTTGATTTTTGAAAGAACTGTGCGTTGGGAGTTCATGACTAGATTCATTTTCTTGGACGTACTCCATTGTCTGTCTGTAAAACTACTGTGTTTTGCTTCGTCTCTTCATTGTGTCGTTTGTCTTGTCTGTATATGTCTGATATCTGTTGCGTTTTGTCTCGTCTACTTGTTGTGTTCTTTTGTTATTTTTCTGTTCGTGTCTGATGTCTGCTGTGTTTGTTGTTTCGTCTCATCGTTGTGTCGCATGATATTTGGTTTTGTATATTATTTTGTTATTAATTTCATTTATTATCTGTTTGTTTTTATTTGACCCGATTACATCTTGGAATTTCATGTTGTGTATGTATCTTGTTGACTAAGCATACTCTGCTTATTTTATGGTTTCTTTTATTTGTTTAGTTTTTCTTTGACAGTCGTTCAATTTTGCAATGGAGTACGTCCAAGAAACTGAATCTAGTCTTGATATATCTTGTGAAACTGTTCTTTCAGTAGCCGCTGACTAACAAGTGGATGTACCCAAAACTGTCTTTTTTTTTTTTTACTTCCGTGTATCTTTCGAGTAACGAGCACAGAAACGCATGCAAGATCTACGAAATCCATTATCATACTGATGCGGCCTGTAGCGCCGACAGAAGTGTCGCTCGTGTGCAAGGGTAAGCGTGTGTCGCCCGAAGTCACTACTTTCTATCGCTCAGACGCAGCGACAGAAAGTCGCTCGTGTGCAAGCGCCCTTAAAGTTTGTCGGTATGTTTTAGATACACGTTGTAGACATAGGACACATATATATAAGTAGACTCCCGATTATTCGTGTGCGGATTATCCAATTTGCGGACTATCCGAGCAAAATATTTTACTTTAAATAGTTGAAAAGAAAGGGGAAAAAAAAAACAATAACTCTGTTTTTTTTTCTATTTATAAACAGGCTACACGCTGTGGTTACTAGCATAATGTTCACCAACGTGTTATGCGACCGCATTTTGAAAGGCTTGAACATTTAAGCATTTTCTAACATGTGAAAAAATTAGTGCCGCATATGATCGAATAAACGAGATTATATCGCGTATGAATGGGTTAACGAGAAGTTTTCTTGGATGTATGGTGCCAGTGATTTTTTTATTATTGGTATTTTTTGATTATTAGCTAATGCCCCCTAATTATTAATGCGAATAATCGAGAGTCTGCTGTATTAAATTGCTGTCTCATATTACAGGAAAGGAATTTGATCTTATTTCTTTCCTCTGAGATCAAAGAAAGGGTAAAAATGGATTATTCACGGTTTTGTATTATCCGAGGCATAGGCTCCGACATTAGATCAGAAAATCGGGATTTGACTACATTATATATATATATATATATTATATATATATATATATATATATATATATATATATATATATATACATACATACATACACACACACGCGCGCGCGCGTATATATAGGTGGTCATTTTAAAATTTTGAATGGAGACAGTTATATCACACAAAAAGGACGCATTCAGTCCGAAACCTTACCAAACAAAATTTGTTCAATGGAATTGGAGCCAACCAATGAACCAAAATTCGAGACCCTCTAACACCCAACCAGGAAGTTTCTTGGATGGTTTTCGTGCCTTTATTATAGTACTGGCCTGGTTCGCACAGATACATCTGGCAGGATCGTTTGCTAGTTTATGAATTAGCGCTAAAAACAATAATTTTTGTGCTTCGTCAAAATATGCATGGTTTAATCAATCACAACCTTTTCTAGGTAGTAAATAGTTTTGTTTGGTCGCTGACCATCACTTCTTTCCTTCACATTGAAGGAAGGGGACGTCGTTCACAAAGCCTCCTACCTACGGGGTCGATGATATCTATCCGGGAGATAAAGTGAAATTTGCAGGACGATATCATTGGTCAGAGCGTTTTCTCGGGGATCTACCGTTTCTCCTCACGCCTTCATTCCGTGGCTGCCAAATGTGCATCGAAACGAGGCACTTGTGTCTTAGATACTGAATCGGTGAAACCGCTTCGGCTATTTTCGCTACGTCAGTCGACTACATTCGATCCGAACGAAAGCTTGCGCTTACGCTAACACGCGATGCGCTGCAGACACGAGGAGTTGCATTGCACGCATTGTAATTGCAGCTATACCTAACCTAATAAAACCGTCACACAGCATTTTACTGGCATTTTAAGCTAACCTAAATTAACTTATTTAACCTAACTAATCCAAACGAGTTTAAGCAAAGGACGGGGAAAAGGCGGGGGAGAGGTCTGCGCCGAACGAAACTATGGGCCGTCAAGGTTTCACCATATAAATACCTAGACAAAAGAAGACGCAGCTAAGTTTTCAAGATGAACACTACATGTCGCTTGATATATGCATTGTCTGTAACACTATTTCTCTTCCCCTCCTCCGCCCGCCCTAGTTGTCAGCTACCAAGACGTCTGGCCCCAACCAACAGCCTATAATCGCATCACCGCCCCATTACCAGTCCGCAACATTGGCCAGGGTAGCAGTCTAATGGGGTGAGCAGAGCACAGGCAGGATCAATTTCCACTCTACACCCACAAGGGATTCCATTACGCCACCACATACCCTCCAGTATCAAAAGGAGACCCCTCCCCTCCCTACCGCGGCTAGTGAAGAAGTGAAGAGATTTTGGTCAGCACTTAGCATCGAGGTCCTTAGTGCTAGGGGGGGGGGGAGTAACACGACGTGAGTATGGAGCAGGGCCGGAATGAACGAGTGGGAGAAACGGGAGATCCCCGAGAAAATCCGCCTACCTTTTCTTTTAGTTGGACTCACATTCGGGAGGACGAGAGTGAGTTTCTCGGCTCCACCAATCATGGGTCCGGTTTTAAATCGTTTCCCGAAATCACTCCTGGAGAATGTCGGAATGGTATCTAACTAAGAGCCATGACCCATTCCTCACCTGTTTCCTGTCTACCCGAACCACTGGTTCCGTCTAAAATGAACTAGTTGTCGACGAGACTAACGTGGCCGCCTGTCGAGCGCCGAGCGGTGTGCAGGGCATCGGCCGTTACAAAATTATTTGAAAATTGATTACCGTGCGTATGTTACGTCTTCTTAGGAATAACATTCCACGAACCTTACACGTGTGTAAACCATTTTCAGATCCACCACTCATCATTAAAGCAATTTTCTAGTGGACGAATGTGGCGAAAACGGTGTTTTTGCGGTTCTCAGTACGAATATCTTGGAGCAGAAGGTTATAAGAGTGTATAGCGTACCTTTCTCGTTAGTACTACGCCATAAAATGATAGAATACGTACTGGATGTCTCATAGAGGCGAGATGTCGGCGAGAAGACTTGCTTGTTCGGTGATTTGAGCTAAGTGTATAGGGGATGCGTGAGACGCATACTGTGCCGTCCTTATCGCTTCCGCGCTTCTAGGGCTCGATCGCAAAAAATACGTCCACCAGACGGCCGTCTCAAACCCTGCTACCAACCTACATGTTCTTCCGGAAAAGTCAAGATATGAAAAAAATGCACATATCTAACAATTTGAAGATCTGTACTTGACACATTATTTAGAACCCGAAATACTACAAATATCGATTTGCCTTCAGAAATACTAGAACTGACGAGCAGCTGGTAAAAATAACACGCCTGTGCACCGATTTCCCTAAGTTTGAACTGTAAAACATGCTCAAAGTTGGTGAAATTTTAACGAAAACTTGAAACTGAATAACTTATTATTTTCATTACTCAAACCTCGTGGACTTAAGAACGACCAGTATTAATTTTTCGTGTTTTACACTCAGAATTGTCTCGTGCAGTTAACAGCAGTTGCGTACCACTAATCAGTCAGTAGATTGCATATTATTTAAACTAATTTTCATTAAGAAACATAGGCACCAACTTATTGATATCGGACAGTTAAATAATAATAATATTAATAATAATAATATTGTTCTAGGCTACGACCAATAAATGTAATAAATACCAATAGTAACGTACACAGTTGTTCACTAATCATTAGTTGTAGATTCTTAAATAAACAAGCTGTATACACTAGCGAATCATAGCACTGTTGGGGGACGATGCCCTTACTGGCTGACAAGTGACGGCATTACTGCCTAGTTAACCTCCTCCCTTTCCTGTCTCTGTAATCGGCGTGTATGGTTAGATTCTACACATGATGTAACGTCTTTGTATAAGCTTTTCGTGTTGGGAAGAAAATGACAGAAATATTACCTGATTCATGGACGAGAGGAGTACTTAATTTAAAACTAATATCTGTTTAATCCGTAAAAATGTTGTTAAGTAAAAGGCCGAGAATATCGAAGTCCAATGAGGATTGGTTTTACTCCCAACTTGATATCACGGTCAGTTTTTCTATAACGTTGTTTCCAATAAGAAAATTCGTTTCCTGTTTTGAAAGAGCTTCTCTAAAGTGTTCGATCGAGCGCTACGACAAGGAAATGGTTCACTCTTCTGGACTTCTCCGCGCGAATATCAGCTTTCTTCCGGAGTAACTGTTTCCAGTGCGGAATTGGCATGATCGGGCACGGCAGAAAATTGACTTCACTGGTCTTCGTCGCTGCACAGAGCTTGTTTGTCTACCTCTGTACCTCTGTAAGCTTATCCTCAACTTCCTTGGAAGGTTCGTTCTTGACGTGCAATGGCCGTGATGTTAACGCAGATAAGCCTTTTCGTCTACGTGTTTATCTGCGTTGTTTACGTAGATTTTGAAGAACTTATAGGCTTATCTGATTATGGCTGTCTTTCTGATCCCTCAAAGGTCTTCTCAGATATAACGAAGTTATTTCCTTAAAATAAACATTTTGGAAAATATTTTGTTTCCCTTCAAAAACCAAAACATGACAGAATAATAAAATTTGTCAAAAGGATTTTGTTTTACTGAAGTGAGAAATGTCAAAACGTCGCTTACATTTTTACATGATTCTAAATTAGTTTCAAACGTCTGGTATTAAAAATAAAACACGCATTATTAATAATTGTTCGGATATTTTGAAGTGGTGTATAAAATGGAAGCAGCAAAAATACGCTTCGTTATCCAAGGCTTTAGTTATTAAATATAAGTAAAAATAAGTCAAACATGTGTTTTCAAATACAGTTTATGCTTCCTATTTTTACGTACGGAAGCATCGGTTTTTGGTCGTGTATGTTTATAAGTGTTCTACAAAAGTATAGGGCCACAGAGTAAATTACTGTTGAGGTGAGTCATTGAGTAAAAAACCTGCTGACGGTTAGGCTTAGCTAGAATTGGTCTTAGAGCTCCCGCCTTTTTAGGCATGGCATGGGGTGGTGAGAGGATTTTACGACCCTTTAACTGGCCTCCCTACCTGCGCTTCAAGTGCCTTGCAGCGAGTTACGGCCATTCTTTTTTTTACGAATCTATTAACGCTCACTATATTTGTATGCCTACCAAACGAACCTACTCTTCGAGCTTTGTCGCTATAGTTTTAAAAATTCTGGACGTTTAATAGTAACTTAATGTTCTAGCCCAGTGGCGGCTCGTGGGTTGTTGCCAGGTGGGGCTGCAGATAGTCGGAACTGTACACTCTTGAGACCAACGATCATGAAATATTTGCCGGCTACTAGATCTGTTGTGACCACTCAGTAGTAGGGGGTACCTGCATATCAGCGTATCAGTGGCTGTAGGGTCAACCAGCGCACAACCCTATACAGCTCTTGGCAAGTGCAGCCCTACCTGGCAACAACCCACGAGACGCCACTGTTCTAGCCCCTCAAACTGGCCAAACATGGGTTTTCCATACTGCCATACCTGGAAGATTACAACTGGATTCAAAAAACACAACTACAGAAACAAGTATTACTCTTTGTACTACGATACTCAGAAAAAAATAATGTGGTCACCGCTTAGAGTCGTATAGGGAAAAGTATAATAGTAAAGCACTGCACGCCAGCTGATTGGCTTGCGCGGAGAGGCGATAACGCAATACAATCGTCGGTTAACGGCAACCTTACCGCTCCTGCCACACACACACAAGCGCGATGTATCTAGGGAAGTCCCTTAACAACGAGCTATTAAGAGCCGATGAGGATGAAGTGAGGTGAAGGGACAACACACATCACTGCCCGATCAGGGATTTGAGCCCAGATTTCCAAATACTCAACATTAGCACTTGCACTCGCTCCCAGAATTCCTACAAATAATTTTGGAGTGCATACGCAATCACACTCAACTGTCAACACTAATCGCTGGTATCACACATCCTGTGTCTTGTTCTCAAATATTATAATTATTACTTGCCGTACCTGAGAAAATGCTGGCCGGAAAATGTGAGAGCAGCAAACAAACAATACTCCATGGAATACACGAAGAGTGTGCATGGGACATGCATTTATAAACACTCGCTACGCGCACTCGCAATCTGTATTATGGAACAGTAAGTTAGTCTCTGACGTCACTTCCGAGTGGGAGTGCGCGAGTGTGAATATTTTTGCTATTTGGAACACGGCCTATGTAAAGTACCTCTGAAAATCGTATGTTTAACACAATTATTTATTTGAACTAGAATAAGAGAATTTAGAATTACAACGTTAATTTTGCGGGGCTAGTTATTGTGGATAAAGTGCTTTATTTACTCTTAAATAGGTCGGAATATAGTTACAGAAAATTGGGTTATCTGCTCTTGCACTCGTCTATTGAAAAATTACATTTACTCAGTGATAAAAATTAGAAATGCGTCCAACTAAACAGCATAAAATGATTTCCTGGGAAAAAAAAGAAGGCTACGAACATTTATATAGGATAGGAGTGAGTGAGTGAGTGAGGAATTTTGGTCAGCGCTTAACATCGAGGTCTTCAGCGCTGGTGAGAGGTGACATGAGGTGTGCATGGGAGCAGCGCCGGAATGAGGGGACGAGAGAAGCGGGAGATCCCCGAGAAAAACCCACCGACCAACGACCTCGTCCGGCACGATTCCCACGTGCGAAAATCCGGAGACTGACCCCGCCGGGAATCGAACCCGGATCTCCTTGGTGGGAGGCGAATGGTTTGACCATTCAGCCACCGCGGCCCCTGTATATGATAGGAGTACTTAAAGTTGTACTAAAGCTACACAAAATTGGAAACGCGCCAAAACCGATTTTGTTCCCCGAACGACAGTAGACTAAATACATTAATCTGACAAATATTTAGACGTTCACATGTCTGTACGCGTAAGGAAGAAATCCGAACAGCATCTCTCTATTATTACTGCCTCTGGACGAGCGGACCACCTACATATTATTGAACACTTACTACGCCCATGAACTCCAGCAGGAAAAAAGTCCGTAAATATATGTGTAAGTATATTTCAAAGGGGTGTATTGGCCTTTAAAACTACGGTTTAATACTATATTTTATGACAGGAACACAAAACGAAGGAAAAATTAGTGGATATATGGGGAACTGCCTCAATCCGAGAGCAGACAAGCCCCGGGAATAGATTTAACTGGGGCATGGTAGGCGTCGATCTGTGTCGTCAGTGCGCCACTATTGACCTTACTTGCATTTCACCGATAGTTCGGTGGGGTAGGTATGGATAAAACGTTGCTAGAGATGATGGTATAGCGCGAAAATGTTTTGTGCCAACGTACCCTTGATGACACGGTAGTTTCTCGCAACATGTATGGTTGGATGATGAACGTCTGATACACCGTAGCTGTCTGCATAACAATACCAGGCATTAAATATTGCCATTACAGGGATTCTTATTGGCTCATTTAAAAGGGCAACAGCCTCACGTTCAAGCGATAGCCAGTCATCTTTTTGTAAGCTGAACGTAGGCCTACGTTGAAGCCCAGCAAACAGCCAAGTTTTCCTGCGATAAACCATCATCTCTAGACATTGCACATCACATATCCCAGCATTAACTACATGGTGTCTAAACATATCGTGCACTGACCTACAAATTGGTTTTGCCATGTACCAGATATTTAATTTAATGTAGCAATATTAAATAATTTCTGAGACACGGCTGAATTTAGTGTGATGACATTGGAATACATTTGTTTGTTTGAATTCTATGCATTGCGTGTTTTTTTTTTATTGGATAGCTGGTGCATCTGTTCAAGTGCCTCAATCTGCGTAGTAATTATGTTTCAAAGTATCTAAGATATGTACGTAGCGTTTTAGAGTAAAATCACCCTATAATCCATTCCAGTTTTACAGCCCATCTGAGTTTGAAAATATAACCCTCGTACATTTCCACTGATAACAACCAACAAAGTAGTTAAACATTTTGCAGGAATTATTTTGTTTCCATTCCCAACTTTTCATGCATTCAGTTAATATCGTAGCTTGCATTTTTTTTTTTTTTACTTTTTTAACGTCGTCGTTTAATAATGCAGTTCCCAGAAATTCATTAATTTGTCTTTCACTGTTATTGTGTTACGCTCTATATATATTTCCATTAAAACACATTCATGGGTTAATTCACAACCTTCGAAATTAACCTAACCGATATGTCGTGTAAATCTTCTCAGCCTCGTTTTTTTTTTCATGCGGAATCGCATGTAACATCCTGTGTGTATATCTGTATATGTGTGTATGTTGTACACACATCTTATACATACATATATATAATATATACACGCACACGCACACACACGCGGAAAGAATAAAAGAGGTAAAATAACAATAAAAATATCAAGCTTTTAAAAGTAAAGAAAGTTAATGGTACATTATTAGTGTAATAATTATAACGAAGCTTTATCGATCTCGTTTTGGTATAGGCTAGTTATTTATTGAAATAAACAAATTTGTACTTACCCATAAATTAAAAATTTATAACTATACATATCTCGTTATCTCATTTCTTGAAAAAAATTAAACTTTAATGCGCAATGTAAAATTTCCGTTTCTTTCTTACGTTTCCCAAAATAGTATTCATATTACTGCAGAATAAAGGAGAAACCAACAATCCGGTACCTGCCAAAAAATATAAATAAATGCCACATCAGTTATACAGCAACAAGTTGCGTAGTCCTTTCTTGAATAAAATAACACACAAGAGGACCGCACAAAAATGCCGCGACAGCGACGTTTCTCAAATGACAGGCTTGGGATGACTTATTTAAATAGCCCCGACCTGCGATCGGTGTCTGTACACGGAATTAACAAAAAATACAGCATTCCAAGGATTGAATACTGCCCACAATGTAAGGCGTCTGAGCCAGTCGTGTCCCAGGTCAACACATCGGCTTTATGTTCACAGCCTTACTTCTAGGAAGCCTACAATGCCATTTCGTGCCTCTGCTCCGTTTCATACTTCCTCCTTCCAAGAAGCCGTCGAGGTCCCATTTTCCGCTCCGTTCATTGCCCTCTTGGCGAGAGTAGAAGAGGGGAGGGGACAAGAATGGGGTTTAGAGGCGTAATTCGCTAGACGAATGACCAGCTACGTCGTCGACGCAATTTTGAATTTCTGGTACATCATCCCCGTCGCTCTTTTAGCAAACCTTATTTTACTCAATTCTCCTGCTTCTGCGAGAATCACTTTAAATAAACTGTACTCCATACATTCTAAGGTTGCAGCTAATTCATCCAAGTGATTGTCAATAACATTTTTTCACAGCGTAATTTCATTTGAAATATTTAAAAATACAAGGTAACTATGCAACGGCACAACCACAATGTGAGGAATCAAGACATAATTCAATTGCTTTGATTTATTTCGTTAGCAATTTTTATTTCTGCTGCAACCTTAGAGTGGACAGAGTGTGTGTATATATATATATATATCGTGAGTACGAATCCAGTTTTGTTGAATGCATACTTTACACTGTTGACTAATTTAATTTTCAAGTAGTGTGTTCTTACTTAGATTTTTCATTAATTATTTAATTAGCTGAAACCATACAATCTTCGTGGAAAATAACAATAGATTGAGAAATCTGTTCTCAACTAAACTGTTAAGACGGTTTCACGATACCTGTAATCTTTAAGCTACAGAAAAAAAAATAACTACGGCGACAACAGCGTTAATTTCGGCATATCGATCGATGTAGGATTTCAAGTGAGCCCGTAAAATCATGTGGCATATGTTTTTTTAATTGATTCTGGATGACCCGTTTAATATCAACAGACATACACGCTTGCAAGAGATCACAACCAGAGATTTACATCGCAACGTTCCGAAAAAAATACTAACAGTATGCCCACGACGACGGACAGGAAATATGTACGATGGACCAAAACAGATCGGATACCGACTTTTCCGGGAATGAACTGGGTGCTTCTGAATAGTAAAGCTCGCCTCTATCTCGAAGAATGAGGGTAATTATTATCTACATAGTTTTCTTCCCACCACGTTAAGGGACGAATCCAACCAATTGCTACTCTCGACGTAGTACTACATGGAAGTTTCGTTTCATATACTGAATTTGTATGGCTGCACCAGTTAATAACTTTTGTCAGAGACGTTGATCAAAAACCAGAAACATAAATTGTCAAAAAAAAGGGCACCAACGTAGCTTCTGGAAAGGTTTCTTCATCTCACCGTTTACTTTACCGTAAAAGTCGTTAAAAACGCGTTAAGTGAGAACTGTAAGTGTTGTGCTCACGATGTCTGCGTGGCAGCTGATGCATTGCAACATCTCTGTCGTATTTCTTCATCTACAGATAAGCTACTGCGAAGTCTAACCTGGATACAAAGGAAGTCATTCATCCTGGAGGATATACCGTCTTGTGACGATCACACCAAAGCTGCGTTTTCAACCGTTGCCGCGTATTTATATTCTTGTTCATATTTTGAGACATGCAACAGAACGAACTGCAATACCGCTATTAAACTGCAGTTACACGGTACTAAAGATGCGCGCCACAGCAGTTTACATGACATATCAAGCTGAATACAGACATGTGAAATATTATCCCAACATTCTGGTACGGCATTTAGTATGTCATCCAGAACAATGCTATTCGGTTATCCCTTTCCCGTTTCCAACGCATGATAAGATATTAGTGTTGGATTTAGAAAGTAGGATACAGATTTCGAAACAACACAACTGTCTTAACTTCCTAGTGTAATTGTTTAAATTAAATTTTAGTTTTCCAATAATATGGACGTTTGGAATCATAATAAAGTAATTTATAACAATGTTAGAAACATTTTGTTTTACGAACTTGAATATAAACGTAGCTTGTGAGAGGCTAAAAGTAAATTTTCCCTGTCAAAAATCCAACATAAGCAATGTGCCTTTCTAACATAAACAAAGGATGTGTCCATGATAAAACTCTTAAAAGTTCACCCGAAACGTCATTAATTGAACGTTGATAGCTGAAATATATAATGCCGCTGAACACCTCGACAGCGAAAGTGGGCAAAATAAATTGAGAAACACTGGATATAGTCGCACTATAAATTCATTCGGCCGTTTGTCGAATGTGTCAGACGTTGCCAACGGCCCCCGTTTCTTTTCATGCTGTTTTCGTTTCCGTTATATAATCCATTTTGCAGTATTTCCGTCCCGGGTACCGCGTCACGTACACTTTCCCGAGTTGTCACGCAGGGCCCTAGAAGGAGGTCGTAATTTTACGCGGGTGTCATGTTTGACCCAGACGTAAAATATGCTTCAAACGTATTTTTTATTTATTTACTTCTGTTGGTGTGGTCACAGCGGCACGGAGGAACTGATAAATATCGACGAGCTGTAACACGACTATACCTAGAGGAAGGACGGAGGAAACATGGGACTCAATACGTACACGAGTAGGTATCGACAAGCTATAAACTAAAATTCCTGCAGACTATTCACCTGAATGTAAGCAGTTTTAAGACACTTCAGACATAAACCAATTTATGTTATTGGAGCCTGAGTCTATGTATTCTAAAAAACCAAGAAATGTATATTCAATTTTATTAGCAACATGAAAATGTTCGTAATAATAACTGAAGGGAAAAATAATTTACTGAAAATAAAAATTAGCAAAACCCTGAAACGTACATACATTCTTAAATTAATTCTGTACAAAGTATTATATTCTGTTTTGTTGCAGAGATAATCTGTTTTGTAGAAGAAACAAATGCTATGATGTGGGAACGAGCTGGGCAGTGTATGTAACACACAAGTAGTGCTAAAAAATGTTTGTACTAATAGCTTCCATTACATTATACTACATAAAGAACTTAGCAAATGATATATGAACACTAAAATCAAACAAGTTACCCCAAATATGTCAAGCTTAATCCGTACAAGTTTTGAACGCCACAATTTATATCACTCGTAACGACTTTACAATAGCATGTATCTTGGTTTTGAAAAGTCAATTGTGAATGGGCCACAAAGGTCAAGGAGCGAGACAGCTGGTTGTTCTAAGAAGGAAGTGTAAGGCAACCCCGTATTAAACCTCTGCGAGGCCCCTGGCATTATCCAGAGAAGAAGCCCCTTTTGCCGGAGTGCACTTTACCGAAATTTAGGTGGGAGGGGGTCTGGGGGCCCTCTCCCGGGTAAAAATGTGTTTTATAAGTTGAAAAATGCTGCTGTTTTAGTTTTTTAAACCTAAATTTTGAAAATACAGTCGGAAGAATTTGTAATATTTTCTGCTGGACTTGATCTTCACACTAATACATAATAAATTGTATTACGTTAACTTAATTTAATTTCCTACAACACAAAATACAATTCCAAAGTTTTTTTAATGAAAGCAAATTTTTTACTCTGCAAGTCTTACATTATAAAGTTATCAGAACTGTTATTAAATTTTTGACATCAGTACATGAAGTGGTAAATAGGCATGTAATGGTTTTTAAATATATGACAGCTGCGACTGATTAATTTCTAAATCAATAAATTATAATATAACTCAAATTAGGATACCAAAAATCAGAAAAATCATGTTCCATAAACAAAATCAGTTTCAAATTACTACTGAATAACGAAATATAATCACTGGATTTATTTACTTGAATGCGAAATAAATGACTGTCAAAAGAAAACTAAAAATAAGACAAGAAAACGTAAATAAGCAGAGTATGCTTTAGTCATCAGGATACATACACAACATGAAATTCCAAAACTGGAATCTGGTCAGATAAAGCAAGGAACAAACAGAAAATAAAAGAAATAACAAAAATATAGAAAAATATAAAAATAGCTAAGTTGACATGCAACACAACGATGAGAAAAAACAGAAACACAAACAGAAATACAGCAAACAACACAACGATGAGACTAAACAAAACACAAAGATGTCGAACACAAACAGAAAAAACATTAAACGACACAAATGATGAAACGAAACAAAACACAGTAGTTTTCCAAACAGTCAGTATTAACGACGTTTCGGGAACTGGAATCTGTTCCCGTCATCAGGTAGACACACAGGGTTCAGGAACACGAGAGGAGACCGGAAAAACCACGGGTTTATATAGGGTGAAACGCCTTATCGTGCTCAGCCAATGGGAGACGAGCTGTCTCCTGATTGGTCGCGCAGCATGTATTGGCTCTGATTGGTTGTGGTGGGTTGAGTATTTGTTTTTATTTTGTGCTGTAAATTTGTTTCTCTTTTAATCAATGGCCACATATTTTTTTAATTCAATGCTCTGTTGACTGAAAATATTATTATTGCTAATAATAAAGGCTGATTCTTTTATTTTTCTTTTAATTTTGTCAGTTTCCTGTGTAAGTGGATTAGATTCTTCCCAAAGGATTTTGTGGCTTATTTTCCCATGCATGTTCGGCCAGTCTAGATTTTTGGGTTTCGCCTTTTTTGCAATTGTTTTTATGTTCTTTTATACGGGTTGATAGAGCTCTGCCAGTTTCACCAATGTACATATGGCCGCATTCACAGGGTATCCGATATACACAGTTGTGTGTTTGTAATTCTTCTGTGGCTGGTTTCACCCTGGTAACCATACTTTTAATGGTTGTTTTGGATCGGAATGCTGTTCGAAGTCCGTATTTGTTTTCTAGAAGTCTTATTTTTTTCAGAAAGGCCTCGAACATACGGAATAACTAGGATTCCTGATGGTTTTTCTGTTTCTGTGGGCTTAAGTGTTCTGTTAGGTTTCATGTGCTGTTTGATGGTGTTTGTTGGGTAACCATTGGCTGTGAGTTCTTTTCTTATTTGGTTGTGTTCTTCAGCTACGGATTTCTTGTTGGAACAAATAATCTCACCTCTGTTGGCTAGTGTGCGAATTATGCCAGTTTTGTGCTTTTAGGGTGGTTGGATGCAAAATGTAGGTATTGGCCTGTATGTGTAGGTTTCCTGTATACTTTGGTCTCCAGTCTACTGTTTTCCCTGCTAACTAGTACATCCAGGAAAGGAATGCTGCCATTGGTTTCTTTCTCATAGGTGAACTTTATTGATGGCCTCAATGAGTTTAGAAAGTTCACAAATTCCTCCAGGGTTTCAGGTCCGTGTTGCCAGATAGTAAAAGTTATTTCAATAATAAAAAGTGTTGATGAAAAAAATAACTCTTTCAAAATCAAATTCACGTCTCCCTTAAATAAACACTAAAGTCTACTTCAAAGTTGTCAACCGCTTGCACTTAATGTCTATAAATATTGTTTACACTATATAAAAATTGTAAAATGTAAATTGCATAGGCTTCTTTCTACTTTTTTTAGGCAATGTCTTTGATGACATCACTAAAGTCTAGTGCTCTAAGTTTATCACATTCGATACTGAGAATGTTCAAACTGTACAATCGTTCCTGTTGCACAGCACTTCTTTTAACATTTCAACAATCTTCAGTTTATAAAATGATCGTTCAACTGTAGCATTCGATACCATCATTGATAAAAACATTCTCAGAGAAATTTCCATATTCGGAAATGCTGGCAACATACCATTTTCAAATACAGGTGATAATAGGTGACTTGTAAATGCAACATCTTTGAGGGAGTAGATCGACACCCAACATCTTCACCTTCCAAATATTCTTCGCACATTGCGATATTATTTTGCCCTTATGCTTCAACAGAATTCACACAATCGGAACCGCTGTGAATGTGTACAAGCTGCAAGTTTTCTTTATTTTTGGCAAGATAAATTTTAAAATGTAGGTATTCTTCAGCAAGCTCCGACCAGTTTATGTCTGGTTTGTATACAGAAGCGAAATCTTCACAAAACATTTTCAGTTGGTCTTCTTGAAGAACAATGAAATCCTCCAGGTAAGTGTCAACTTAAAGTTTATCTCTCCGTTTGAAAATAGATGAGTTTCTGCTGGCGTCGAAAAAAGTAATTCAAAGTGCTGCGTCTATTAGTTAAGTCTTCTGAGTTCTCGCTATTAGTGTTTTAATTTGATGCCAAAGCGTAACTTTTGTAGCTGTCTAAACTGCCAATTTTCTGTTTTAAACATATGATTTTAAATACTCGAGAACTTGAACAGCTACTGTCAGAGTAATAGTAGGTTTTTACAGAACTTTGTTGACCTTGTTTATTCTTCCCAAGAAATTATTCCGAAAGTGAGTGAGGAACGCTGTCTGAAATCTTTCCATGCATTTCTACAAACCCACAGCTTTTAATCTTGCGTAAGTAAACTTTTCAGTGTTGTTTATAATTGCATCCAATACTGCCTCAATCACTTGATATCTTTCACTCAATAGCTGACCATTTAGTGTTGGAGTGGTTTTAACTTTTTACTCGAATCAGTCACTGCGGATAACAAAATGTCCCGTCTGCTAGTTGATGCTGAAAAGATGTTGTACAAGGATTGAATGAAGTAAAAAAATATTGCAGCCCTTTTGATTGGCATCGTGTAAATCCAGTTATACATAAATTTCTCATGCTAAGTCCAAAGACAGAAATCGCTTACCGTTACCATACATGCATCTAACATAACGAACATTTTTTTTAGTAACAACACAGAAAACAAACTTTCGCTTACTCTCAAAGCATAGACTCTACTCAGTAGATAGATTCCTTGATAGGTAAAACAAACATTTTACTTAAAGTGCTGCCAACAGAATACGCGCAATGCACCTACACCATCATTCGACAGCTAACTTCTCGACTCGATTCCTATAAATAGGTTTGAATTATCAAAAATGAGAATATGTCCGTAAGATATAATAATGTTTAATTGAACAGTTTTTTCAAACAAAACAGGAATTAATATTTTATTGTCGATTGTGTGTTGTCACACACAACAATATATTTCTAGGTTTTCTCTGGTGAATTATGTGAGGCCCCCTGTCAAGCGAGGGCCCCGGCGGCCGCCGGGCGCGCCTATACGTTAATCCGGCACTCTAAAAAGACAAAACGAGTGACATTCCGGACAAATGAAGTGGTAGTGGTAAAACTCTACAGGGCGCTTTGGGAATGCTGAAAGGAGGGACGCGATTGGCGTTCGGCATGACGTCCGTGAACGAAGTCCCTAACCTCAGGGGTTTTGACAACCAACGACTGTCAAATTAAAATGTTCATTACGGAGAGTGTGCCGCAGGGAAACGAAGCAGTCGTGCGGTTAATAAACGTCGAACTCCTAGAGTGATTTAAAGGCGATCTGCACCGAAAAATTCGCAATTTTATAATTGTACCAAAAAACCGTCAACTCTTACATACTGTATTAATAGCAATCACCCACAAATTAAATATTTTTCGTTTCCATAGTTTTCGTACAAGCCGAAGTCAAAGAAGCGATTTAACCATTTTAGCTACTTACCCAATGTACAAACTATTAAAACGATTTGGGTGCAATAAATTACAGTGAAAGTAAATGTATTAATCTACAGAATGACAACTGGGTTAATTCACGTAAAATTGTTTGTGTTTAAATAAATCTATAATGAATCTGCTGTTTTGCTTGTCTCCGAATACCTCTATTAAAAAAATACATTTTACGAAAAATAACCAAGACGTCATTCTGAAGCATAAAACATTTACTTTCACCCAGAATTATTTTCTTCTGTTGTTATAAATAAGTAATGTTTTTATTAGGCCTGCACACTAGCTGGCCAGCCGTTGCTTCGTTATCAGAACCATTGAACTATTAGATTAATTCTCTATGCTTGAGATATGGAGCGTTCACATCAAACTGTGCAGAAGAAAGGTTTACGAATGCATGTCACACAGCGGAGAAATCTGACGGCGTTGCATGGAGGCCATCGCCAAGTGCATTCCTGACCACACGTTGCAACCTACCTGTGCATCATGTAAACTATAATGTGCATGCTTGTTTACAATGATGAAACCAACAAGATCAGGGCTGAACCAAACACATTACAGAATTATGTTAAAATCGTCAAGAATGGTTATAGTGGAAACATTAGCTGTTCGTACGTAAAACATTATCGATCTGAAATTGATGCCTCATAATTTTTGTGAACATTTATCTATAAGGTACTTGTAAAACTGGAGATGATTTTTCACTTATTAACTTTGGTGAAGGTACACAAATGTTTGTCACTAACAAATGCTGACAACACCATCACGGCCCATATAAGGTAATCATCATTTTGAATATTCATGTTGCAAGGCGGGGAGCAGGAGGTGCGATTATTCCAGAACTCCTATATCGCGTGTAGACGACATTCAGAAGCTCTTCCAGCGTTAAGTTTAGTTTTACCGAGTAAAGCCTATTCAAAAACCACGTCACAATTATTTCAAACTCATGCGAGATGAGGAAATATGGATGTACTACATCTTCATCTTCCACCACGCAGAAGAAGCGAAATTCCTCGCGAGATAGCCTTGGAGGCAATACGCGCGTCTCGCAGCGTGAAATTACCTAGAATCTTCCCCTTGTAACAATGGCAGTTCATCACCGAAATGGGCGCGTTGTTAGCATTAAAGTCAGTTGTTCGCAGTTACCTTTTCGACATTTCATTGGAAGTAGAAAGAGAGGGGAGGGGTTCATACGGACTGCCGACCGCTATATACGACAGATCGACATAGACCTGTAAATCGTCAATCAACATGTCACATGTCGACAAATGATCGACACGCTATAGACTCAACTATATGAACGATAACCAAGACCCCGGTCCTCGACATGTCGACCACGGCACGACGTCTAACATCGGTCCTCAAGTCACTCATGATGTATCTAACAGATTTTCAAAATAACATAAGACTATATCGACATACATTGCATCGACGTTGACTTGCCCATATCGCGGAACCCTTCTGATGAGAACCGAAGCAGAATTTTATCAGCATTAGAAACACGTCGCTACCGTATACAATGTTCGTTAAGATTAGTCACACTGAAAAAAATACTTATTAGTCACTGCAAAATATTTTGTTAAAATGGACCTTCCCAATTTTTTTTTAGCGGTTACAAAATTTTTTTGTAGACACTGCAAAATTTTATTGGGGACAGCAAAATTTGTTTTGTGGTCACTACAAAAAAATTTGGTAATGTCCATTTTAACAAAATATTTTGTAGTGACTATTAAGTTTTTTTTTTCAGTGCATCTTCCTCGTAAGTTGTCGTATCTGAAGTTCACGTGACGAAGGACATAGATGATTTGAGATGCTTTAGTGTCATGGTCACGAAAAGAAAAAAAGGGTGGGAGAAAAGACAAAATACCAGAATAAACAGCTGCAAGTCAACCTTACTTTCTTTCCTAATGTTTATTTCGTTAGAACGTGATATTGTACGGAATGACCTTAGAAGAAAATTAAATAACAGTGGGGTGTGTTTTAAAACACTGGATGCATAATTAGTCTGTGGCTTGCCACCAATTCCGTATCCCAACGCCAAAGTTTACTCCGGCTGCCACATTTGACCTCTGGCATTTATTTCGCCAAACTTTGTTTTTGACCTACCTTACCAGTACTCAGACGAGAAGCCCGCATATTGAGGAACGCAAACCCGGTTAAATTTGGCAGTAACACACAATACGAGAAATGACGGTTTTAAGAAAAAACCACAAATCTGTTACAATATGTACAGCGATCCAGCTTGAATACCAGAAAAATTTGAATTGTTTCCCACGATTATAATCAAAACTGCAATAAACTGGCATCATGTCCTATTTCTCGTTAGTTTGACATGGTCCTGATTGTTGCAGAAACACAATCCAAATATTATATATCACAGGCTTTCCCGACCGTTATCAATAAAATCTTGGCTTCAGGATTTTATCGCCTAGCTACATTAAAAGTCTCGACTTACAAAAGTTTGCACTGCGAACAGAAGAAGGCAACTGCAGTGACTGCCAAAGCATCATCAAGGGTGGAATACCCGACGCGGCTCAAACTTAAACGCTAAGATTGAATTCGTGTAGAAGCTATTTGAATGAACAATCAATCTGTTCTGTATGAGAAACGAAGTGTTTTGTTGTGGGAATTATGTTTCTAGATTCATAAACATAAATAAACACCACCACTGTTAGTTCTGTTGGTACTACTGTATACCTTCGACACACATGCACGATACCGATTAACAACCTTGTTCTTTGCCTCTGTACAAGGGGACAGTGAACAAGTGTTGCAAATTGATGGGTGTGTTTACGAGACACGTACAGAAATAACGCTCTATAGAAGCAGTTCAGGATAAAATAAGCACTCGATAAAGCCCCGCTTAATTTTTATTTTCAGCCAGTTTGTACCTTTCCACTGCATGTTAATATAAACATTGTCAACTATTTTTATTGACATACATAGGCTTGTATACTATTTACACCTCCCTCCCTTACAACGCTCCGAAAAATGTTATTTTCACTATCAACTCATTAGATACAAGGTTTCTAAACAATTGCTATAATCAACAGAAATATCAGTCCTTTATTTATTATAAATACCATTGTGTTAACGTATACAGTATATAAAACGGGTTTCTGTTCATATACTCTAATTTATACTACACGCCGTTACGTACCATTTTAAAGTTTGCACATTACATTCGAAACGCAAAACCACCACTAACAAATACACGACAAAATGACATGTTCAAGAATGTAAGTACCGTTCAGTTCTCTAATTGCCATACACATGCAGCAACATAATTAAAGTTATTTTAAAATTATTTAAATTGAGAAAGAAACGCTGTTTCAGAGTCAAAATTCCAAATACAAACGCTGGCGATCGTAAAACGTAGAAATTCACAGAATAACAATGATTTCACGAAATTTGGAAACGGTATTCATCTCGGTAATTTAGGTAAAATTATGCAGTCAGTAGGTACCTAAATCAGATTAGAAATAATATTTTGATGTTGTATTTAAATACGAAAATTCACGGAACTAAATTCAGTAAAAAAATTAATATTGCACTAAATAGTTATAAATATCGTACGAGAAGAATACCCAAGGGCATGGGTATCGCCGCCGGAACGCAGATATTATGAATAGGAGCCAGCAGGATGAAATGAGACTCTAGGATGGGGCAGTGGCGGATCTAGAAACTGTGAATGGGGGGGGGGCTTGAACTGAGTTTTATTATTCACCCCCCCCCAGTAAGCGGGGGGTCCGGGGGTCCACCCCCGGGAAAATTTGGATTTCAGGGTGCAAATTGGCACCATCTAAGCATTTTTCGTGCCTTCATGTAGAATATATCACTGGGAAAGAAATGCAATTTTTTTTATTGAAAATAATTTTTTGTTAACAAATACCTATTCAAAATAGTTTTTTGGGATATCAGAAGAAAACTGTATGCTATACAACTATGATTTAAATAATTAGAACTTCATTTCTATTTATATAATATGTTTCTACTTAAATGAATACT
>PNEQ01106082.1:0-24150 GCA_003012365.1 Medauroidea extradentata
TACTTACCAGTTGCCAAAATCGATTTTTCCGTGTCACTCGAAACTTTATGAACAATGCCGTGGCGGACCTCTCGTCAACTAAGGCGCCCTACGAGTACATTATTTCTCCGTAGTGTCGCGCCACTTGTCCGTATACACGCCGAGCTAAGTAGCCTGTTGCAACCTGCCCCTGTTGCATCTAGCCCCGGCTTCCCCTATAATGTATCAATAGACTATGCGCCAATTGTTAGTTACGTATAAAATATTTTCCAGTTTTGAATGTCTTACAAGAAGTGTTAGTCCTTTATCATACTGTTACAAATATCATAGGACTAAAATACATTTTGTAGGGCTGTTTAATGTTGCTAGTCTGACAATATTTAAACACGTTTGACTGATAAAGAAGAACTTGCTAATAGCCAGTTGGTGCACAACACCGATCATTCAGCCTAGAGTTCTTTCTTCGTAATTTTTCCCGGCATTTGGGACATATACATTTTATTTCGTAAAACTTGATGCTGCAAAACGTAGGTCTGAAGATATTTTTGAATTTGTTTCGAAAGGAAAGGCACGAAAAAACTATGAATATACTGAACGTAATGCACGTCTTTACAGCACACTTGTATACTCGTTTGTAAACTGTGCTCTACATAATTAGAGATAGTCAGCTACCAGAAATGTATTATATAAAATCACACCACAATTAATGTTTCATTTCCCGTAGTCGGCAAATTTTATTGGGAATGGTTAGAATAGGCAGGCTGGTCAATGTAAAGTTCTTTGAAGGTCAAGAATAAAAAACAATATTTAGGCAATTGGGATAGTGACTATCAGATGACACATTTAGCGAACATTATTTACATAATAGCTATGTTTTTAGCTTGCACTTGTATGTTTATGATGGTAATTGGCGGAAAGACAGACCTATGAATACGCTGTAAACATAGTGCATCAAAAGGAATGACTTAAACGTGAATAACATAAATCGGCTGCGCCCCGTGTTTTTTCTGGATAAAAAGTTTGCCTTGCCTGTGTCAACGGAATGTTATCTCAGCTCGAAGCTTGGAGAAGTGTTACAAACAACAATAAGAATAGTAACAAACTGTACCGTTATGTCTTCTGCCTCCTGACTTTTTAGGTATTAATAAATCCTGAAGTTAAGAAACATGTCTACATGTTGGTGGGCAGAGTTATAGTTGCCGGTTTCTGTCTCGCCATTCTCTTGCTGTAACTCGTAAATATGGAAATAAATAAATTTCAACGCATTGTTAATGGTATATTACTCTGTGCTTGAAATTGCAATAGTAATGTTACGGACATTTTTCCCTGCCGTGTGACAGTTACTATATATCTTTAACAAACAGTACCGTAAAATGGGGTTGTTTTGCGACAGCAAGGGAGGAACTTAATGACACTCAAAGTGTTTTATTTTTATAAACTATTAAAGTGAGAAATAAGGACTCTGTTTGAGTACATAAAACAATATATTTAATACATCCACGTCAGTTATGTTAGTTATTTACTAAACAAAAAATATATCCATTGAGAACTGCACAATATAAGACCCGTATATACCACAAAATAACTACGGTTTACGTGTGATGGGGTGCTACTGTGCGCCATTCAGATTTTACGCGGTTATGCTGGAGAACAAAGAACACGCAGCAGTCTCTGTCTGTCGGCTCGTTGTTATCTTTCAACAAAGATAAGATTTTGCAAGAAGCACTCTTGAGAGGGCCCACTTAGGCCAACACTATAAAATGGCAACTACTCAGTGATTTGTACCACATCACCTGAAGATGCTGAAGATTGCAGTAGTTCTGTCGCTGGTTCTAGCGTTTGCCTGGGGTAGGTATAACTCCTCCCATTATTTTACTTGTGCTAAAATAAACTAGGTTTGCTAAATTTTATTTTTCAGCCTAAAGGATTATAATGTAAAAAGAAAAGTTATTCGTCATTAATACATGTTTCATAAAATTAACACATTGTGCTTTTTTTATTGTTGGTGTGTTAACATCTGTAAAAAACTGGATTTGAAATATCAATTTGCGCTTCACTTACATATACATAAAATGTATGGGAGTTTTCGTACAAAACATGACCATATTTCTAGCATCAAGTTTTTGTCCTTCATAGAACGATGTACGCAGTTTATGTAGTTACATAAATATGTTCGTTTTATAAATTATTTATAAAACGATTACGCGTTGAGTTGGCAACAGTGTTACATACGACTGATGAAAAAATATAGTATCCTGCATGTCGGGACATGCTCACTGACCTCTGAAATCACGCGAGAAACAGAAACCATATAATTGATATAAAACAAAAAATGCGGTGAGTTTCCGGTAGACGGTTATACTTTCTGAGGAAAATGAAGGAAATCGGCGGCTTTTATAAATTCTTGTTTGCACGAATCGTGACTGTCCACGTAACGGACAAATTGCAAAAAACGAACTCGCGTCTGCACATATAAGACACGGGACGGACTACTCGAAAACCCCACGACCGTTTAACTTCTTCAGTGACTGTTAAGGAAGCCAAAGTTCGGCATTTATTTAGTAACATCAATAGGCAAGGCGAAGGACTGTTACCACGCTGATGCATGAGCTAGGAGAGGAAACCCAAGATCTTTATTTCACAACGAATGTTCCAGAAGACGATTCGCAAAAATTCAGTTCAGCGTTAGGTCATACTCAAGTTTCTTGCATAAAACGAATCAGTATTGAATGACATAATTTTTACTGCCGTATGCAAACATCTGAGTAGATTAATTCTTTGTTATGACACTGCGCTGCTCAAGTACAAATTGGGTCACGAAACAATTGAATTAATGAAGGAGAGATTGCTTCAGAAGCATTACTTGACACACATAAAATATGTGTAAATATGTAATGTAGCATAATAAATACAAGACGATGTTAATGAAGGATATAGACAACGAGGTAGTGGCACATGCAGTTTGTTCGTATGTACTATAAATACGCGGATAGGCCAGGTATTTCGGAGCAGCCAGAGTAAAACAATACATCGAAACCAAGAAACAGAGTGACGGCCAGGCCATGTGATCATGCCACAAGATTCGTGTAAAAACGACATAATGTAGTTTATATTTTAATTGAGATAAAATAGCAATAGCTTGTTAAAAAGTAGAATACGCTTGTTAAAAGTCTAAAAAAAATTGAAAACCACTAATTTTTTTTAATGCTCTGTTAAAATGCTAACCAACTAATCGAGTCTTTCAGTTCTAGACATTCTAAATAAAGTTCTAAATTTAAATTTTAAAAATTATTAATAAGTGTCTGCAAACGTATGTTAAAAATATTGTCATGTAAGTTATTGATACAATACCGAAAATAAAGTGTAGAAGCTAGCATGACCGAACATATTTATGATTGCTGAAGTTGCTAGAATATTTGATAATGTTAACAAACTTTACTGTAAATTATATAATGTGTCGTTGGTTACAATATTGTACACAAATTATTCGACTATCACTATCATCTGTAATGAATCTAAAAAATTAATATAAAAATTAACAATGTACGTAACAAGCATGTCTACGCGTATTGTCGTATGATCACTAGCAAATACGGTGTACAATGTGTATGTGTGTGTGTGTGTGTGTGTGTGTGTATATATATATATATATATATATATATATATATATATATATATATATACACACACACTACACACACACACACATGACCAAACGTAAAAATGGACACAGAGGCTTTATAAGTGAATCAGAGTGGGAGAAATGCACTACATCGAAGTCGCTTGCAAATATTTGACTTCAAATTATATTATCCATTAAACTGTGCAGTTACGATATATTACAAAATATTGTTTATAATAATGGCTCAGTATGAATTACAAAATTATTAAGTCAAATTTTGTTATTTGTGATGAACTGTACCGCAGAAGACCAGATTTATTAATATTATTAACTTTAGACAGGAGAAATATTTCCCCTTAATGCAACACAAGCTATTGAGTCGAGGAATGAGAAATAATAACGCAGGCAAATATAGTTAAATCAGTCTCGCGTACCGCCACGCCGCTCACAGAGGTGGAGAGAGTTGTACTTGCTGAAATCGATAATATAATATTACGCGACGCTTGCCCTTGCAAATATTTAACGTAAGTATTTTTATGAAATGTTTCGACGAAGTGGCCGGATAGGACGCCAACAGCTCCTTCCGCGCTCACCTTTACTTCCCTCCTTCAAATCTCGACGACTCTGTATCTCATGTTTTAGCGGGAAAAAGTCCTCAGTGTACAATAATCTTTGGGCATGCCTTCCAGCCAAAGGAAACCCTGGACTACCTAGCTCCGCCCCTCGTGAGTAAAACGTCGCGCTACCCTTGACCGTTATTTATTTGTTTGTCAAAGCTTAATTATTACACATTTGTTGACATACCCTCGATTGATTACAAAATATTATTTTCATTAATTAGCTATAACTATACTGACACCGATAATTATTCAAATAAATAAAAGTAATCCCCACTGCCAGGTCGTTACAGGGGTGCTGTGGCTGAAGGGGGGATGGATGGAAAGAGGGGGGAGGCCGGACGGCTCAGACCTTTTGTGACGGCAGACCACCCCCTCTCCTGACTTCGAGGCACTTTTTGATTTTCATTTACTACTACTAAACTAATCCTAAGCTACTTAAATCTAATAATACAACTAAATTACAATTATTTTCAGTACCAGTGTATCAAGACGGTTAATTTGATACCCGACACGAGGTATCTACAATCACAAAGGCCCTTTTCTTCAATTTACATAATTAAGTATATTGAGATATACAAAAGTTCCACTTCGGCTCGTCACAATTTTTTTTTTGTTCAACATTTAGTACTGAATCCTTGCTAAAATGAGTTTTGGATGATGTTGGTGTTGAATTAAAACGGGACTGTATGCTTTGGTTTCAGGTAACCCGACATCACGCGTGGTGGGTGGGGCAAATGCTGCGAGGGGTGAGTTGTTCATGTTGATGAATTAGTTAAACTATACCGATAAAACTCTGCATGAAGTTATAATGTATCAGTATTAAGGGGTATGGAATGATACGACGTCGAGCGGATGACTGAAATACTCAATTGAAAATAAAATCTAAGCTACTCTTCAAAATTCGATGAGATTTTTTTGCCGAGTAGATATTTATCAGCGGACGTTTATTTATGTAGCGTTATGCGGTAGTATGCTTTACTTGAGTAAAAAATTAAAAACTGATTTTTGAGAAATAAGGGTCTGAAACGACAAAAACTACAAAAATTGAAAACTATCATATTTATAATTTTAATATGATAATATCTAGGCTTATAAAATAACCGAATTTCAAAAATACTCGCGTTTTGTAAAAATAATTTTAACATACCTCTCGCGCAGAGATTTTCTGATAGTAAAATTATTATCAAATCGAAACGTATGTTTGAAATTCGGTTACTATAGAGACCGAGATATTACCATATTAAAAATTATAAAAATGTAAGTTTTCCTTATTTGTAGATTTTGAGGTTTCAAGACCTTATTTTTTTTAAAACAGTTTTCAATTTTTTACGTAAAAGTAAAGCATGCTACTGCATAGTGCTACATAAATAAAAATCCGCTGATAAAATACCTACTCGGCAAGAAAATCTCATCGAATTTTGATGAGTAGTTTAGGTTTGATTGACGATTGAGTATTCCGGTTGTCCTCTCGACATCGTACTTTTCCACACCCCATAACTTCTGAAACACTTGACTCTTGCTGAGGCTGTAAATACAATACTTGTTTAAGAAAACTGTATTTTTGTAGCAATTGTTAAAGATTGTTGATTCATGAATGTATATTAGGCAATAAAGAGATACATTTTTTTAAACCTAATACATTTACCTGTGGAAACTTTACAGCTTTATTTGCTTAATTTCATCAAAGAGGGAATTTTACAGAACCCAATAATAAAAATACGTGGAATTATTTATTACCTTTTCGCCGAAGTGCGCTTTAATTGGTTGAATAACCAGCATACTGTGCGCAAGGCTCTGAGTTCGAATTCTTTGTTAAATTCAGTTTCATTGTTGTCCTACCTTCTTCCTCACATATATCCTTCTGTATTAAAGTGACGGAAGCAGGCTTCAGTAGGCAAAGACAGGAAACAACAGTAATTATAACATTAACGTGGAAAGCAGTAAATACTGAGATGATTGGTATCCACAATCTATTTACATAGCTAGGTTCGTGTTACCAGTGTAAATTAATAAGTTGATTACATTATAAAAATATTACACGTAAATGTAATTTTTTGTAGAGTATTTTTCAGCTCGAGATTTTGAAACCGTTGAAGTGCATCTGCATAATTATTAGGGTTTGATATTCTTTCATTCTCGAATGTTTAATTACCGTGAATAAAATTAACTTGCGTTGAAACTTTTCACGAATCTCACATACAAAGAGTAACAAAGGATAAACTACGGAATACATAATTTCGTAACATATTACCTTAACACTTACACTAAAATACAATATGATATTTATTTATTTAAACACGTACAAAATTCTGTACTAGGCTGGTTTACAATTTGCCGTAGGAAGTTGGACTTAACGTCTCGTCGACAGCGGGGCCATTGGAAACCGGACAGTTGGTTCTTACAGAAAACGAGGAAGGAATCGACAATGATTGTTGGTTAGGAATTATCCATGTATTCACCTGTAGTGATTTCGGAAAACAATAAAAAGCCGAAGCCAATACGGCTGGACAGGGAATCGAAATGAGGTTATCTCAAGTGTTCATGCCTATGTTTAAGTTATTATTTTATTAAAAGTAAGGTTTTAAATTACTAAAAATTTAAGATTACACGTAGAATAATTCATATGTCTAAATACAGTTTTTTTTAACTCTTAGTATTTCGCTGATGAGGAAAGGGTTTGCGTGGTAAACTAATGTAAATTGGTATTGAAATGTGAAGCACATATATTCTTATAACACATTACTCAAACCCAGAACTATTCAGTCTGAAAAGCGACGTAACAAATTACGTCTTGCTGACGTTAAACTCGGGAAACTGAGAAATCTGAAATACTAGTGAGTCATGCTTCTACTCTCATTTCTCATTGGAACCATTATTTTGTTGCATAGTGCTTGTAGGCAGTTTACATTAATGTGAGCACTTTTTACTATGGCACTGTCAAGAATATATAAACATTTACATGTTTAATTGTGGCCATAGGGGTTTATTATTTTAGTACGGTGGAAACTGTGTTTATTAGTTACAATGTTACGTTTCTTTTACAAGCCTTGAAAAGATACATTTCTATTAGATGGAAAAAATAACCAAGGCATAAAAATTTCTCACTTTAGCGTGAGTACCCTATAGCTATTTCAACCACAGAGGGTCTGCAAAAGAAGTTAAGTGTATTTAAACCAACAATGGCACAAAGGCTTCATGTCATTCACTCCCACAGGAGAGTTCCCTTTCATCGTGTCGCTGCAACAACAGCTGATATTCACCAGTAGTCACTTCTGTGGTGGAAGTATCATTAGTCCTGAATGGGTGCTGACGGCCGCTCACTGTCTTGTGGCCAACAACATTAATGCTGTGGCCGGAGACCACAACCTACGAGTCAACGAGGGAACTGAGCAGAGCATTCGCGTCCGTGCTGCCATCAGCCATCCAAAGTTCATCAATGATGGGTGAGTATGTCTTGTGTTCTTATCGTCCAGTCATACTAAGACTTGTGACAGGCCCATATGGTCGCCACCCCGATTTATTATATTTAATAGTTAACAGTGTCAACCACCATAAATCAACGTGCAATAATAACTATGCCATTCGACCATTCTTTTATCTCGTCTTTGTATCAGGATCACATTGCAATAGTTATCATTAAGATACCATTACTGCACCAAGTTTTATATGAAAAATTAAGGAATTGTATATATTTTGTTTTTGTGAAAACGAGAGAGGAGAAGCAGGTGCAGAGAGTATCTTGGGGCCTCACTCCACCCCCGCTCGAACCACCTCCCCACGCGAGGGGAGGAGTCCAGCCAATACTCTTGCTAGTTTACTGTGTTGTGGATGTTTAGTAATTATGAAATCATAAATGTTAACAAGTAAATGAACCATTTTATGTAACTGAATGTAAATAGCGACGAGAAATTAAGAAATGATTTAATAAATACGGTTCTGGCCGGAACTGTTGTCCTCGAAAAGCGGGGCCATCGGTTGTAAGCGACTCCTGATTGGCCCAAAACGAACCGGAGCTTGCAGTCCAAGTGACGGGGGTTTTATTTTTGGCGCAAATCAGGGTGAGAGAGAAGTGAGCCAGCGTCGGTCCGGGACAGACGTGTCAAGCCGAGAGGGTCGTCGGCGAGTCGCGGCGACGGTAGGGCAGAGTGCCACCGTCAGGCGTCGAAGCTAGGCGTCGAGACGCGGAGTATTTTTGGCCGAGGCGCCATCATCGTCGTTGTTTCAGCCGTCGGGACGCCATTAAGATTACGCGAAGTCACAAAGTACGTCGGGCCGAGACACCTCTGATTAGTAATTGTAGAGAGACTGTGATTGCGAGGCATTTAATATTCTAATTAGTTGTCGGGGTCTCTGTGCGCGCGACCGTGATCCTTAAGAGCCATACCGACAATTCTACGTCAGTAGCGTTCCGCCCCGAGAGGACAGCAACTACGTGCTACCCGAGTAAAAAGACTTGCAACTTTTTCATTACACTATTTAGTATCATAGTATCCAGAACTTGCACCCAGCAAACAATAGCCGATCAAGAACCCGCAGAAATAGAAAACACATTACAGAAATTAAATAACACACAACGAACGTTGTTGTATCATGAGGAAAGAAATATATTATATGCACAGTGGCACGCAAATAGATGTCAGCCACTCTAATCCCACATCAGGGACAATAATTATGTACATATTACAAAACCTGACTTCTTTAGTATCAGGTTATGGTGACGTGTAATTTGACACCAAACTATAAACATGTTTAAGATTATTATTTGTCTAAATGCGCCACAGGTTAGCTTAATACGATTAAAAAAAAAAAAAAAAACTGAAACAGTATTTACAAGTAGCGGTATACATTTCACAGTACTGTATTCAATCTAGGTATTTTGTAATAGGCACTTCGTACACAACAATAAATCAGTTAAAATTACATTAAATTTTAACCTGGTTTGTACATAGCGCTTACCTGAAGGATGACTTTGATATTACTTCACATCATGACCGAGTTACAATACACAAATTACTTAATTATCGTAAGTCACCATCTTCTGAAATATGACCCCTTCAACTAATTTGAAGTTACAAAATAAATAAAATAAAAACACTCACATGTGTGTGTGTGTCTGTGTGTACGAGCGACGCATTTTACCTATGAAATTTAATTTGTGTTCAACTTTATTTTCCTGTGATTTTACAGAAATAATATTTCTTAGCAATTACAGTGTTATCTTTATTTTTGTGATGTCTTACTTTATGTACAGACATACCTGCCTGAGTTAAAAAGTTATTTACAAGATCTTTGATAATAAACATAGTTTTGAAATTTTATAATAATATGTCAGACTAAATGTTCCGACCCATTTCACGTTTAACTTACTATTCAGTCAACCTTAAACTATTACTGAATTAGCAACATTGAAATTGCAAAATATGACTATACTTCCTGAAAGAAAAAAGTAGACTTAATATGCTCGATGAATAAATAGCGTTTTCAGTAAAAAATGTTTCCTGCACTAATAAGATGACTTTAGGCCTAGTTATTGTATTACTTATACAAGGTAATACTGTTACTTTAGCTATTATTCCTTGTTATATTTACATTAAATAATTAAGGCGATACTTTTATTATGTAAACACTTGAGCAGCGATTTTACAAGGGAAATATATAAGTTGAGGTTCTAGAAGGGCATATAGGAACAACTGCATTTTTGGTACCCATGAGGGTGATGCAAACTGGAAATCAAGCACTAACGACATTCAAGGTGGCCACCTCGTTACAGTATTTTGCGCGTTCGAGGCGCATCACACCTACCCCTAGCCTCTAGGCGCAAGTCGACAACTCTCTCCTATGAGACATAGAGGGGGACCACGGTCGTAGAAGTACTGGTCTGGACACTCGCCTATCTACCTATGTATTTTGCTTGACCCCCTTATTGGTTGGCTGCAGTTCACCAAGTTACCGAGAGTGTTGTGCTTCCTTGGCGCTGCAATCAGAGCGGCCGGGCTCAAACTCCGCCCACTTTTTTCCAGTGTTTACATTATAAAGTAAATAAAGATTGCTGGAGCCATGCTTTAGGATTGTGAGAGAAGGGAGTATTTCATAAATTGATGAAAAGTACGTTTTGATAAATTGTTTATATTTATAATGTGAACACTGGAAAAAGAGGTAGAGAAGTGGGTGGAGTCTGAGTCTGATTGCCCCAATTGCAGCGCCAATGACGCACAACACACTCGGTAACTTGGTGAACTGCAACCAAACAAGGGGCTCAAGTTTCCAGGCGAGTGTCCAGACCTGTTCTTCTACGGCCGTGGTGGTGACCCTAGCAGGTAATGACGTACTAGTAAAGATAAAGGTGTATTGTACATGCCTATTCCTTTTAAAAGATCCTGCGCCATGATTTTCCTACCTAAAAATTACAATTTTCGGCAGAGTAATAAACATTATTTATACATGGAGGACATTAAAGGAATATACACGTGTGCAAGGTTATTAGAATGGTATTTCTAAGCAGACATAAATAACACACGTTAAGAAGGTTTTCGAATAATCTTGTAACGACAGAAGTTCTACAAACCCGCCCTGTGGTTTGGGTTGGCGGCCATCTTATTACGGCACGGAATATA
Organism: Medauroidea extradentata; assembly: GCA_003012365.1. Lineage (NCBI taxonomy): Eukaryota > Metazoa > Arthropoda > Insecta > Phasmatodea > Phasmatidae > Medauroidea > Medauroidea extradentata. The sequence continues at coordinate 10,836 of PNEQ01106082.1, forward strand.
AATTAACACTAAATAACGTTATTGAATTTTGCCACTGTCCTAAAGGTTATTTGATCGTGGAAGTCCTAAACGCACATTTTTTTCAGTCGTTTATTTATCACACGACGTTAGGAATAATGATGTACGTTTTTTTTATTTATTTTCTCAATTTTGAGTAGCTTGGGCTAGGGATCGCTTGGAAATATAATACTCAACGTGCATAAACTCGCCCCATCTATTATTACCATTTTTTTCCTCTGCTTTAGGACACCACACCCATTTGACATTGCCCTGCTGAGACTGTCTTCTCCATATACTTACAACCAGTGGGTGCAGCCAATCCGCCTGCCGGCACCTGGCAAGATCCACACAGGTAGGAGGTCATTCACATAGCCGTAGGTCCCATCATGTGGATAATGAAATATTTATTTCAAATATGTGTTGTAGGCAGAAGATATTTCATATTATTTTTGTGCTTGGTAACTGATTGCTGTAATTATGATAATATTGTTTTTTTATTTGCTTTGGTTTTGAGGTCCCCTGACGATCAACTAGGCTTTTATAGGGGACATTGGGAATAGTAAGGGAACTAGAAAGAAATATATATGATGTGTAGAGATGATGGTATATCGCGAAAATGTTTTGTGCCAAGATAGCCTTGAAAACACTGACACAACGTAGCTGTCTGCAGACCAATACCAGGCATCCAATATTACAATATCGGGATTCTTATTGGCTCAGTCAAATAGGGCAACAGCTCCACGTACAAGCTAAAGCCAGTAATCTTCTAGTAAGCTGGACGTGTATTGAAATCCATCAAACAGTCAACTTTTCCCGCGATAAACCATCATCTCTAATGATGTGTATTAAGGAGCCTTTCCGGGGTTTATGAGGAGTTATTCAGTAAAATTATGGACAACCAACATTGCATTGGTCAGACTAGAAATTGAACCCAGGTTCTCTTGACTGTGAAGCCAATGTTTTACTATCACTCCCACTCGCTCGGTGACCTTCACTCGATAACAAGTGTGTAGTTATACATATTTAATTAGCGTATGACATTTATAATTGAGAATGGACACAAGTGTCATGAAGGGGTTCAATGTCATACGTATAAAAAGTATTCACGCAGACAATATATTTATTCTGAAAATAAGTAATGGTTTAGTTCATATATAACATATGGCGTAAAGTCAATGTCAAAATATGAATGCTTGCTGTTTTCCAAGAAGGTGTTTACTTGTGAGTTATGTATAATAGTGCTATTAGTTTCCACCCAAGCGGCAAGGGCCAACGTCGAGGACCATGATTAGAAAAGGTGATTTATCGCAGGAAAAGTTGACTGTTTACTAGGCTTTAATGTAATGTATTCATTTCTTCACTTTTATTTCGTTACTGGCGAGTCCCTATTTGACTGGGCCAATGATAACTCTGGTGCACTACTTCTGGACGTCTGTGATTCGTCTCTAAACAACTAGACTGTGCCACATAACCGTCGGCCTACAATACATGACGCAGGACGATACACTGATTTGCAGAATACGCTGGCAGAAAACATTCTCGCGATAAACCGCCTTCTCTAACCATGATTATTGTGAATATGTTCTAACAGGATCTAGCCGCTGCACGTTGCCTATCAACACGAGGAATATGAACTGCAGACTATGGAAAGGTTTAAAGTATTTCAGTTTCCTCCTCACATGAATATGTGATGCTGGATGTAATACGGTTTTATTTATGGGTAGTAAAATAACTACATCAGAGACCAACGCTTTACAGACTAAGTTACATGAAATATTTAGCCACTCCCGTTGTAGATGTTTTTTATTGTTAAAAAAATTTTTATTCAAATTTGCGACACAGGTTTTTTAATACCATTGCCTTTTAAGCATGCAAGTTTTAAATATAAGTTTACAGTTGTTATGTACCAGGGAAAAATGTTGCTGTTATACTTAATTGTTTGTATTTATGCCAGGATTTTTTATAACAAAAAAATTCTTCACGTTGTGCAGTTGTAACTTACGTTACTTCGCAAGTATTTGTTATAACTTACCGTTGATTATAGTTGCTATTTATCATTTGTGAACGTAATGAGTAATATTGTATATAAAATTTTTGAAGCAGTGAAATCTAGACAAATATTGAATAAGCATATGCAAATACAAACCACGTGACAATGTTTATATTTACTTGCAGTGGAAAGATAAGAACGGACTGGAAAATAATTTAAGCATGGCTTTAAAAAAATACTCAATACATCCTAAACCGTCTTTAACTCATGTGTGCACGACATAACTGCACGGTGCAATGACAACTATGATTACGTAATTCAGTTTGCTAACATCTGATACTCACTGTTTAAAGTTCTGATCTTCGTTAAATATGTTTGGTGGCGATGTAGACGTGATAATTATTTACTTATGTGTTATCATGCGAGAACTACACGTTTATTAGTTTTTTTACGCTAACGGCTGGGTTGCAGGAAAATTCATAATTAAGTCCGCTCGGATTTCAAAGGAATCAAATTAGCATAAAAATAAAATTAACGTGCTGTAATTCAGTGTAATTCGACAGTCAGCTATGTTAATTGTTTGCAGAGAAATAGCCGCAGTTATGGTAGTGTACTTCACTCGTGTAGAGCTTCAGTGAATTTTTTTTTACGTTAAAAATTACCTCTAGCTTTCACCCACGGCCAATAACACGAATCAATACTAGAAAACACAATTCAATAAGTAGACATTAACAAGACACTGTAGTAAACTCGAGAAACTTCCAGAACATCATATATAACGCGCCGAATACCCGACACAGAATCCGCTCACGGCGGTGGCTACAAAAGAACTTCGGAGCTCCAGTGAAGACAAGGATGGTTTCAGTTTCTAAAGCAATGTTGACGTAGTACTGTTGTGTGGCAGGTAACACGGAGCTTGCAGGCTGGGGAAGCATCAGCACGACTTTCATAGCTAACAACCCCAACATCCTGCAGACTGCCACGCTGCCCCTCCTGCAATACAACACCTGCCACAATGCCATCACTGCTCTCGATCAAGGTCGCAACCCTCTCGATCCTACCAACATCTGCTCTGGACCACTCACTGGCGGTCTCGGAGCTTGCCGAGTAAGTTGTCCTCCTCGCCTTGTCTCCTTCATGTGTGAGGCTCTAGTGTAGGATTGAACATTTCGGTACAGTTAGGCTTATTGCATTGGGAAAGAGCAATTTCGCGAATTAGGACTCGCGTGTTAGAATCCACTGTCCTGTTTATAGTAAAGCCTCGACAATTTGTCCATTAGCTGCTACTCACTCGAGCAATAAACAATGGACGAATATAGACGAGGCTAGAGTACACATGGGACAATGGATTATATCATGCAAAGTCATTGAACTAGCAAAAACTTCCTTTCCCTATGTATAAGTTCTTGCAATAGCAGCTGTGTGGTAGCTCATAGTTCCGAACAACAGATCAATGTTTTGAGATTTAAGAACATGTTGCATGACATCTTGAAATGTAGTGATAATTTTAAAGAACATATAGTTTATTTCTTTCTCTGTGGTACACATGTATAATTGTAAACGAATTTTAAAATGAATTTTTTACAGTTACACTGAACCCCGGATGTACAGAATGTTCTTAATTTTTAAGCGGTAATATTTGTTTTAGAGTATAAATAAACATTTTTTGTATAACCAATTTAATGTATATGTTCTTTTACATTTTTGGGTGGAATTTGTTAAATGCGTTAAATTTAATTTTCTATCAGTGAGACAAAAACAGTATTTTTCTCTCTCGCTGTTTACGCATTGCCTTTAATAAATAATGCAAATTTAGCGTAAAAATGTTAAAGAACATATATTTAGAATTAGTTCTACGAGCAAACATTTTGATTCGTTTTCCAGAACAAATATAACGACTTGAAAATCAAAACTTTGTTCATCAGGAGCATAGCGATGTCTTAGTAATAGTTGAAAAGATGCTACACAAAACAAGTAGCTACGAATTGATAATGTTTTACTACTCAATCGGTGTATTAAAAGTATGCATGTTTCAGTAGATATAATGTATTTGCAGACCACATCTCAGCTCGGTGTTAGTGTAACTGCCTATCAGTGAGACATGTGTGGATTGTTTTCAGGGTGACTCTGGCGGCCCTCTTGCTCAGAGAAGCTCTGGAGGTTGGGAACAAGTCGGAGTTGTGTCCTGGGGACTCGTTCCATGCGGAAGTGTAGGAGCTCCATCTGTCTACGTCAGAGTGTCTGCCTTCATTGACTGGATTGCAACGAATGCAGCTTAGGAGTCTTGTATTTCTCCAGCTTGAGACAGCTGTTTCAATGACGTTTGAAAAAAAATATTAACAGTTTTGTTAGCCCTGTTTAAAAATTAAGTGCATTTCTACTAGCATGACTTCCATGTTTGTTCGGATCAACATAACATTGTGAAACTAAAAAAATGTAATGACGCAAACAGTTATTGATTAAAATATTGCAGCAATTTTGCTTCCTTCTAACTAAGCTCCATGTCCTGTGTTGTTTAAAATCCACACGTGACACTAGAACAGTTGCAATGTGCAAGAATTGGAATTATTTAGTATGCAAAAATTATAGAACAGCTAGTATTTTCTCAGAGAATGTCAGATTATATTATGTGGTGGCAATTATACTTAGCAACATTTTTAAACACTAAGAAAATCAAGGAAAAGACATAGTCGAACTTTACGAATTTTATAAATTGTATTAAATTAAAACATGTGCAAACTTTTGTTAAAAGGTATTTGGATATTAGTAACGTCAAATTGATTTGCATGTCAGTAATTAAACAAGTTGAAATGGATGGACTTAATTAATTAATGTTCGTAAACAATATTTGTTTTGTTAGTTATTCACGTTACAATTAAATTGTACTTACTTATAATCACATATTTATGTGTACCCTCTCATATAACTTCAGTAAAATTTGTCAGTTCTGGGGGAATTCACATTTTATGTTTTGTACATATTGTCGAAAATAATTTGATATAAACCTGAGGTGCTCACTCTCCATATGCACAGTAAATGTTACGTGTATATCACATTACATAAACATAAAAATTAATTACTTAATTTGGCGATCTTATTTCGACTTTCGTGGAACCGGGGGGGGGGGGGATTCTCCTCAACTTTTTGTGTGTGGAAAATATGGTGGAGCTGTTGGCCGGCGGGTTTTCTCGAGGTACTCCTATTTCCTTGACTTTTACATTCTTTAGCTTCTTTCTCGTAGGGCTCAATTTAAGATCTTCATTCAGGGTTCGGCAAAAGCCTACGAGCTCCCAAGCAAGAAGTATGTTTTCGATGCGCGGTACCCTGCCTTCAGGTACCCTCCTCATACACTATTTATCATGCATAGGCTAATGTCAGCCTGACGCGAGGAGTCGCTGTATAAGTAGTGGCCAGAGCAGCCAGCTCCCACCCAGGCTGTTCGGGTTCAATTACCGGCGGGGACGGTCCCCAGATCTTCACGTGTAGGAATCGTACCGGAGGATACCGCTGGTTGGTGTCTCTTCTCGGGGAAATTACGCCACCCTCGCCCCTCCCCGTCCGGCATAACTCCATTGTAGGGCCACACCTCATGTCATATTTCGGGGTAAGTTGATGCGTGCGGGCACATGGTCGTAATATGCAGTTCGGGGTGTGATACCCTCGCCAACGAGTACCCTTCTCGTACGATATTTATTTATTTAACCTCATCGCAAAGCGAAAGTTACTATATACACGTGAAATTGGTATTACAGGTTTGTTTTAAAACATGGCAAGTTAACTATTGTCCCATAAAACACGTTTATCACATGAAATCGTGCTGCTCTCAGAACTATCATAATTTCAATGAAGTTGTGTAATAAAAGTACACATTAAGTTATCATTTGTTACTCTGGGGTTGAGGATCACAAAGTGTTTAGCTGGGAGAAGGGTGGGTAGTTGTGGTTTTAAATGGGGCACATTACAGTTTTTCTGGCACTAACATTGTCGCAGTGTACGACGGGAAAGTTTGTAACCGTAAATAGCCTGCAGATTCAGTAACGCAGCCCAATGTTCGCAACGGTATTTGTAGTTCAGGCGCTTCACCATGCAGCTTTGTGTATTCGCTATGTACACATGAATGTTTCAGGTCCCCCCCCCCCTAGTATTCGGTGGAAACGTCCCCGAAACGGGAAAAATTTATCGTTGATCACAATGAACATCTTCATCTCCGTTGTTCGGCACAGTTCGCCGCTGAACATCCAACAGAGATATTGTTTACTATTGGCAGGAAGTCGTTGTGCTATTTGCACCGACGCAGCGCAACGCAAGTGCAGAGCAAGTTAAATGCTTCTTCTATGGCATTATGTGAGTACATAATACCAATGCAGTGCAACCAGACGCAACGCAGGTGCAAATTTTGCGTTGCACCCATAAAAAGCGAAATTTAATCGGCCCCCTGGAACAAGTTCATCGTACGTGGAGGTCTTCTGGTATATATAGATTGCCATGCGCACTAAGACTCATGGGTAGAGATGATGGTTTATCGCGGGAAAACTTGACTATTTGCTAGGCTTCAACGAACGTCCAGCTTATCAAAAGATTACTGGCTTTTCCTTGTACGTGGAGCTACTGTCCTATTTGACTAAGCCAATAAGAATACCGCTATTATAATATTTGATCCATGTTATTGGTCTGTAGACAGCTACGTTGTGTCAGTGTTTTCAAGGCTATGTTGGCACAAAACATTTTCGCGATATACCATCATTAGAGGCCCGGATATTTCTCGGGTTCAACGCCCAGCAGGCTAGACTCCACAGTCCTGTGTGCACTGTCCTCAGCTATATTTGTTCATTGGCTGCTGCTCCAGTGATTGAACATTTGACGATGTAGCGCAGGAGTCCGTGAGCGTTTTTACGCATGTCCGCCATTGGTTCGGAGTCCGCAAGGTCACGTTTAATAAACAATGACCCAATCGAAACAGTTTCCAACATATATATGACTTAGAAATCCAACCTCTCCTCAGTTGAATCCGCGAAATTTCCGGGGCTCTAACCATCATCTCTACTCATGGGGAATGAAATTACGTAAACCGATTGTCGGCAATACTCGCCACGATCAGAATGCGAGCAGATTCTGGTGCAGTTCTGTTGCTAGCTGCGATTAAGGTTAATTCTACAACAGGTTAGAAAGAAAATGTTTTTCTAACAGGAGAGTTTGGCACAGGGAAACTTTCTGCCGCTAGTTTCGCTGCAATCGCTAAGGGACCAGAAAAATAAGAAAGTGTAGCAAAGTTAAATTTAAATAGGCTTGGAAATTATAGAAGACAATTGCCTTAATTTTTAAGTGAAAAGAAACCAATTTCGCGTTTTAAATTATCGACGTTATGTAACTTAAAATTCAGGTAAGCTGTATGATTGGTCAGTTTGCACACATTAGCGATACCAGCGCTCAACCGGCGAAAAGTACTGTTAAGGCTAGGTTTCAGTTGCAATAATGAATATTATAATTTTTTGCTATTTTGGAATTCTGATAAGAAAAATGTTAAATCGGCGACTATACCGCAAATTCTATTTACTTGGCGCTACAATACAAGAATGGCAGTAGAGCTAGTAATGTATAGTTAGGTCGCAATCAGTCGGGAAATTTATGAATAAAAAAAAATTTGCCACACACATTGCGGCGTAATTATAAGGTAACAGCTGAGTCCCAATGTCTGTACTGTAGCGTAGTGTAAATACAATTTGCGTTATAATCGCATGTTTAAAATTATTCTTGTTAGAATTTCAAAAAAGCGAAAAATAATAAAATTCAATATGGCGACTGAAACCGAGCCTTAACGCCAGATGACGCGGCACTTGAGCTCCCTACTTCTACAGAGGCGTGGCCAGACAGAACAAGTCTCGCAGTGACTAGCAGAAGGAGTGGTAATGTCGTGTATATTTTCAAATAAAACCGTAGGTCGTGGTTCTCGTACGCTCAGTACAGCTTTCGAGAGTGTAAACACATAGTCTGTACTACAGTTTCGTATTAAAGTTGAAAGATAATTTCATGACGTTCTTCGAGTTATTTAAATCGCAGACGTGGGTGTAAATTCTGGAGAAGAATTTAAACGTTACTAATTGTGTTACATTAATTGACATAACTTATCTATTCTTATAATATAGATTTTGTACTTTCATCAGGCTCCCGACTTTTATCAGGTTACCTGAAAATGTATTACTGGCCGTTTTTATGCAATGTAATAAAATTTGAAATCTTTTATGAACAGTAGCCTTATTGGGGGATTTGTAAAGATCGAATTTAAAAAAAAAATTAATATTAAACTAACATTATGTATATGCAAACATGTTTCATAACTAGAGTCAGCGATTTTTTGTGAAATTAATTTTGCAAAACTTTATTTCAGTTCCCTATGTGCACATCTGCAGCTTTGCTTCACGGTCAGTGATTGGCTGTTTTTTACTCAGCGTCTCGGGGTCCTACCAGCAAATCACCGACGTGGGGTGCCGCAGTAACCTTGTTCTGATTCCACAGTCAAATGAGTCACGCCTCTGCACTAATACATCATGCCAGTTACTAAGAAGCAGGGCTGCAGATGTGCACGTAAGGCATTGAAACAAACTGTTGCAGAATTCTTTTCACCATAGATCACCGGTACTATTCATAACACATACAAGACCAGTGCCTGTCAGTGGTGTGAAGACTCCGCATGTTAGAGAATACTGGTCGACGCAGCGAATGACAGTACTGCCAAGTGAGGGAATTACATCGACCTTATCGAAGGTGTGATACGATCTATGGTTATGCTTGCCGTTGTAACACTAAATGCGCACATCTACAACAACTTGAATCTTCGTTTTACAGCCAGCAGTACAAGTCGCTAAATTACCGTTAAGATTTTTTGACCGATAGCGCGTCTATGAAACATTCAGTAGGGACACCGTCATTTTAAAACGTGTGTTGTACGTGCCCTTTAAAATTTAAAAATATGCTTTACCAAGATGTTATTCCATAACAGATATTTTGATGGCCCAGTTTAAAAGGGAAACAGCTAAAAAAAATGTATTTTTGAATTTGGCTTACCACACATAGACGTAAGTGCAATATACCCAGTTGAAAAAAAAAAACGACGCGTAAATTAGCTTGTTTTAATAACATGGCACTTTATTCTGATTTCCAGTAAAGAGCTAAATATTGTATTTATTTTATTTTAAAGGGTGAAAATTTCAGCAAGGGCGGACTAGAAATATTTTAAACACCTTAAATAGTTATCTCTATATATTTCTTCAAATTAACACCAACCAAATATGTCAATTAACGGATTTTTCGGCGAAACGGAAATCTTTCTATAGGCTCTACGAATGTGACAAAAAACTGGGAATTTTGAGTTGTTTCCCTTTCGAATAAGGTCATCGATAAATCACCACGTTCAACAGTATTATCATTAATATTTAACTGCCGGAGATCTGCATACCGCTCTCGGCGGACTGAGTAGGCGGCCATCTAAAGGGCATTCAAGAGGGTAAAATACATCAATGAATACTTGCATGAAACAGTGTTAATTCTGTAGACGTTACTCGGAAGTAAGTTTTCCCCTTACAAAAAAAATAGCTCAGCCAGTTTTCCCACAGTGGCATTTCAAAGACAAAATTTGCATGTTTTTAGTTCATACATCCCTCAAAAACCAATAAACATAATGAATAGAAATATTTTACAGTAAAAGTGCATGTAACGTGCTAGAGCTCTAAGAATATACAAACTCTTTCAAACAATGTTTTGTGTATGTAAACCATGTCTAATTGGAAATTTTTTGCTGCATTTAGAAAATTTTTAAAAATACTTAAAGCCCTAGCATGGGACATGTATTTTCACTGTGAATTATTTCGTTTCATTATGTTAATTGGTTTACGAAGTGTGTATGAACTAAAAACATGCAAATTTTGACTTTGAAATGTCATTATGGGAAAACTGGCTGCGCTAATTTTTTTTGTAAGACGATAACTTACTTCCAAGTAACTTCTTCAAAACTAACAATAGTTCATACAAATATGAAATTATGATTTTTACCCTCATGAACGCCCTTTAGGTAGAATATGAGAGGCGAATCTGGGAGATGGCAGCACAATCCAACTGCTGACAGCAATACTTCCCTTAAATGTATGTTACGGGCACGGTCTACAACAATTTTCATCGTCATATTTTTTATTTTTATATTTGTAGCAGATACCTTTTTTTTTCATATTTTAGACATAAATTGTGACTAAAATTTGCTCTTATAAAATGTTTTCTCTCTCACAGTTTATGCGTATTTGCTCGTAAATGTCAAATTTATTCGAAGTTTGCATGTTACAGTACGAAACTAAAACCAACTGACACACGCACGCACACACACACGCTCGCGTGCGCGCACACACAACACACACACACACACATATATATATATATATATATATATATATATATATATATATATATATATATATATATATATATATATATATAGATATAGATATATATAGAGGGTGAGTCTGAGCCTTAGGCCGGTATTCCTAAACGTTTGTATAAGGGTTTAGGTGCAGCATATGTCATGCCTAGGCCTTATCAGTATTCCTAAACGTTTGTATAAGGGTTTAGGTTCGGACATTGCTTATTCAGGACCACGGCCGTAGAAGAACAGGTCTGGACACTCGCCTGGATATTTGACCCCCTTGTTGTTAGGTTGTAGTTCACCAAGTTACCGAGAATATTGTGTTTTATTGGCGCTGATGTTAGAGCGGTCGGACTAAACTCCGCCCACTTCCTTTCCGCTAAGATAAACAATTTATCAAAACGTATTTTTTATCAATTTATGAAATACTTTATTAGCTCAAAAATTTAAGAAAATGCTCCAGCAATCTTTATTTACTTTATAAATTTAACAATTTAAAAAAGTGGACGGAGTTTGAGTCCGACCGCCCGGTTTACAGCGCCAAAAAGTACGACATTTTCGGTAACTTGACGAACTACAGCCAAACAACAAGGGGATCAAGCGAAATACATTGTTAGATAGGCGAGTATCCAGACCTGTTCTTCTACGACCGTGTTCAGGACTAATCTGTGACTTTTCCTTGTCGTAATATAATTGCACATGCGCAGTACGCTTAGCCCTACAGACGGCTACGTACTTTACAACGTATTTTACCGCTGCTGGACGAATATCGTTTTTAATAATAAAACGAGAAAACAAAAACATTCTAATCCCACAGAAAATGAAACTTTGTGGCAGCAGGAATACTAAATAATAACTCACTAGCATTTTAAAAGCCCAAATAATCCAAAATCAATAAAAGCTTTGCAGTAAATGTATATTTTATTGGTCATTGTTACCATGATGATTGAGTAGCTCAGGCACTAATGTGTCGACCCGGTAATAATTTTATTTCGGTTCGAATCCCGGTCACTCCAAATTTTTTTTTCTTTTTTATATATTATGCATCACAATAAGGTAAAATTAAAATTAATGTTTATTTCCAAAAATATAGTTTCTAAGCATTAAACTGACTAAAAGATATAAAAATAAGATAAATGTATAATGAACCATTAATAAATAGAAATTTTTCCTCCTGTGAATTGTAGTCAACATGTAGGAATATCACGTCTAGAGTATGGAATATAATGACTTGACTTTTTTTTTTGTTCTTTAAATGCTTACAAATAGAATGAATAATGGACGTACGAACAATGGGCACCTTTTGTAAACCGGCCTACTTAGAAAATATGCAATTACAATTGTTACAAACTGTTATATACTGTTGATTTAAACAAATTTTTGTAAAATACGATACGTTTGACTAACATTCAGAAGTTCTGACTATGTTTTTATTTACAAACATTCCAATATTTTTAAAATTAATTTCCGAAATAAAATTTTTACAAGCAAAATAAAACGAATGTCGTTGATATTTTTTTCCTTAAATAACTCGTATTTAATCTGCGTTACGTCATGTTAAATAAAAGTTTCAGAAATAATTAAATGTGTTCACGATATATTCACCTACGAAAAAAAAAATAAAAAATCTGTAACGGGACGTTTCCAAAACAGCTAGCATGCTATAAATAATTTGTAAAAATATCTCCATTCTCGTGCCATTGTAACTAAAAATTTAGTAAAATATATTTAAAAAATTTACAGATTCGTAAAAGTCTAATTCAAAAAATCGTTTGTACGACAGAAAATCTGCTCGCTACTTCTGTGACTTGTGCATAGAGACGAGAGAACATTTAATAGACGTGCAAATGCTGCTCTTAAGTTAATAGTTTTTTTCGGTATTTTGTAAGGAAAATCTCAAGGTAAGTGATCACATTTAAAAATTACAGTTTTATTTTTGAAGTAAATACACTTGTACACTAATCTGCGAATGGTATGTGCATATATCGAGAAAGTACAAGCTTAACTAATAAGACTACTTTCCTTAATTTGGTGCAAATAAACCAAAAAATTTCACATTGGATCATGTAGATGTAAACGTTATAAAATATTTCTTTGTTTCTTCATGGGATTCTGTCTTCTAACATAGTGAACCTACAACAATTTGAACTAATTAAAACAAAGTTTGAAAAATTAAGTTTTTAATTTTACATTTTCTTAGAGTCGGCGCAGATGTTATAGGAGAAAATAATAATTCATGACATGAAATCTTGGGAAATAGAGTATGTTTAGTATTATTAATGTTGAAACGCCAAATTACATTTAATACACAATTTTCTTGTAAGTTGTGCGGGATATTTTTTTAATTTTAATGAGGCTATAGCTTATGAAATACATGTCAAAAATATGTCCTAAAATTTTCTACAAAGTGAATTATTGTGGTAGTAATATTAACCAGAAAATAACTACAAAAATTTATTTCTTAAAATATAAAGCATTATAACAAGTGCTGAAACAATTAAAAACCAAATAGCCTATTTTATCAAAGGAAGGAAAAATATTAAGTCAATTTTAAACTATTACCCATTTCACGTAATCAAAGAAATTACATTTTCAACTTACCTCATCATAAATTTCTCCACGCGGTACTAATAAAAAATTGTCTGAATCACACTGTGTTAAAAACTGAAAATGATATATTAAAAATACCTTAATATCAAACATGTGTACCGAGTTTGGAGATTTCCAGATGCATGGTTAGTGTAGATAACTCATGTGATCAAGAAAACTTAAGATACTCACATTACCAGCATTTCGATAGGCTAATGTAAACAACGTCTCTCTTCAAAAAATTAGTTTTGTTTATCTCATGAAGAAAAAACGTTTTAAATGACCGCCATTATGAAAATATGAACTAAGTACATATAAGTCTAATCAAC
>PNEQ01106084.1:0-24148 GCA_003012365.1 Medauroidea extradentata
TATACCCGCCATTGCGAGTTACCGACGAAATTCAGCCTTTCCAACTGCTCGCGAGCAGTTGGTAAGTTCCTACCGGACTCGTGACGTCAAACGACCCCCGTTTTAAACTTAGAATACCAAACAGTCGTTTGGAACCGACTATCGCTCAGTAACAACTTTTTTCGTAGGAAACAGAAACTCAGAATAAGCCCCCAGGTGTTGTGGGCGGCAGGACGGCCGAGCCTGCATAAGGCACAGCGAGAAGACCTTCTGTCTCCCACGTGTGACCCACGCCACATCCTTTCTTGCTGACTGGCTGGCTTCCTCGCCCACTTTGCTTTCATCCCCACATATAGTCCGTATACACACTATACGCGCTTCACACAACCTCACTCCATCATCCATCTACTACATGCACTAGGAGTTGCTCTAAAGCCGTTCGAAAACCTCGTGCGATTACAGTCTACCTCCGAGTAGATCCCTTGGTCAGATCTACTCAGGTCTATCCTGCTCGGGAACATGGACTTAGAAAATGTGAAATCTCACAGGTAGGCAACACTCGATACACAGGAGGTTTGAACAACGCCATCTCTATAGAGATGATGTAAGATCGCAAACATTTTTTGTTCCAACGTACCCTTGAAAACGCTGCAGTTTCTTGCGACACATATGATTCGGTGATAATACTTCCGACCACGGCCGTAGAAGAACAGGTCTGGACACTCGCCTGGAAACTTGACCCCCTTGTTGTTTGGCTGTAGTTCACCAAGTTACCGAGAATATTGTGTTTTATTGGCGCTGATGTTACGGCGGTCGGACTAAACTCCGCCCACTTCCTTTCCGCCAAGATAAACAATTTATCAAAACGTATTTTTTATCAATTTATGAAATACTTTCTTCGCTCACAAATTTAAGAAAAGGCTCCAGCAATCTTCATTTACTTTATAAATTTAACAATGGAAAAAAGTGGACGGAGTTTGAGTCCGACCGCCCGGAAAACAGCGCCAAAAAGTACGACATTCCCGGTAACTTGACGAACTACAGCCAAATAACAAGGGGGTCAAGCAAAATACATTGTTAGATAGGCGAGTCTCCAGACCTGTTCTTCTACGACCGTGCTTCCGACACAACATAGCTGTCTGCAGACAAATAACAGGCATAAAATATTACAATATCAGGATTCTTATTGGCTCAGTCAAATAGGGTAACAGCTCCAAGTACAAGCTACATCCAGTAATCTTCTGGTAAGCTGAACGTGTGATGAAACCCAGCAAACAGTCAAGTTTTCCCGTGATAAACCGTCATCTCTAGTAATTGTGTTATGTGTCAGTTGTTACATCCTTGTCGCTGGTTCGTGCATTCATGTCACCGTATCAGACTGGCAAGTTTAACTTGTCACGCTCCGTTGAATCAATTGAAAGTCTGGGAATATCATGACTAACATACTACAGTAGTACCATATCTCTCTGTTCCACGTCTTGTGTCGTCTACTTCCTCGTAAATTTTAAAACGAGCCAGTGTTTGACGCGAAATATGCGTTTTTATCTGGCGGTCCGTGGTTCCAAGAACACGTGTGGGAGAGGATAAATATAACTGTCGGTCCGCAAGAAGGGTTTGCCAAGAAAAATATGTCAGTGGGGTGCGGCTGTGTGTATAAACACGTGTCCTGGTAGCAAATATTCTATAAAACAAAGCGGGGAACTACAACGTTTTACTTTTGTATAAGCACGAGTGAGTTAATGAGTGAGAGATTTTGGTCAGCGCTAAACATCGAGGTCTTCAGCGCTGGTGAGGGGTGACACGAGGTGAGTATGGAGCAGCACCGTAATTAAAGCGGAGAAATGGGATATACCCGAGAACACCCGCCGACCAACGGCATCGACCGGCACGATTCCCACATGCGGAAATCCGGGGACCGACCCCGCGAGGACTCTAACCCTGGTCGCCTTGGTGGGAAGCAAGAGGTGTGACCTCTCGGCCACCGCGGCCCCGTTTGAGCACAAGACATGTTTAATGACATCGTGAGCTGGTAACACTAGAATAATTTACAAGCTTACATCTGTATTTTGTATGGCGCTAAAATTATGCAGTGACTTTCTATTTGGCTAGTATTTGTATAATGTGTTGCTGCATATTACTAAACAAATAATTTGTAACTCTTGTGCTTCGTTAAATAAACGCGTATTTTAGGAAAAAAAAATTTAAAAAATGGATACTCCAATGTTTTCACTGCGGATTTGAATTCACGGTAGGAAAAAACGTATCAGAATGGTTAATATTTTTATACTTAATTTATTACATTAAGTGTCTATGTCACCTGATTTATTACAGCTGTTATAAGATTGATTTTAATAAATTAAGGGTACAATGAATTATCGACAATTTTTTCTTGAAGTAAGCATTATATTTTAAGATTAGGTATGTATAGTGAATTAAATTGGTACTATGAGTGATTTTGTCTAAATGCCATCGTGAGTGATAGACCTAATTATCACCTTTAGTGTTGAATTGGTGTAATTATTTCATAACTAAGCTTTAATATTTCGAATAAATTGTGCTCTATTAAAACATTTTGAAATAAATCTTGGCGAACTCGGAGTTCGGAAGAAGTTAAGTAATATACAGCATGATTAGTGACACGAGCTTTTATTCGCCGAAAGCGCAAGTCTGTGTTCTTAAAGCACAATTGTATTTCATGTTGTAAGTGTCTTGTCTGATGTTTGTCTTCAGAATTCCCGAGGATATTGTGTGGTGTACCCGCCGTGTGGTAAGTTGATGCTTTTAGAAACGATCTGTTGAAGAAAATTACTAGAAATACTTCCGTTATTACCATACAGCTATGTAAGCAAATGAAACATGCTATACGGTGAGATAAATAAATTAGTTTATTTTTTATTGTTACGCGTCCGCGAGAATGAAAATTGTTTGTAATAATTATTTTAAAAGTAAGTTAAACACGTCTGTTATACGATAGTTGAGGATGGTTGGTTGGCGTTGACGTCGTAGAAATAGTTCTTCTGTATATTATGAACAGCGGCTGAGATATTTAAATCGTTTAATGGAATATGTACATAATGTGTCCATTTTCAGAAAATGAAATAAAATTTTTATTTACATTTAGCATATATGACAATATTTTAAAGGAGGCGTGGTTAGTGGTGGCGGATGAACAATGTACGTCGGCTTGCAGTGCAGCCGTCACCTGGCCATGTTATTGTTGACGTTTGGCGGAAGGATACATTGGTTGGTGTGAAAACAGATCCAAGCAGGGCTTCCAGAAAGTATCAAGTTATCGTACGGCGGGTATATATCTCACGTGTCGGCGGCTTGTAGCGACGAGGGCCGGGTTACAGGTTGTTCACCCCTGCCGTCGCTCCCCACGCTTCAAGACATCCACCATCGTCTCGTCTGACTATATATAGGCTAGGCGGTTCATGACAGACTGAGCACTTTTGAAGACCAGACTATCTAGAATAATAATTAAAAAAATTAGTAATACTTCGTGTGACAGACATTTTTTTAGTACTATACAATCGATACACTTGGCTTGTTACAATTTACGCTAAATTTATATTTAAAAGTTGCAGGAAGCCATACATTCTCTTATAGGAAAAAGTAAGTAGGGTTTTAAAAGTACTCAGTTTATCCAGAACCAGCTGTACATATCCCCCCCTTTTTTTTTGTTGCACGTTTACTGTGTAGGTTTCACTGTCAACATGTGTGCGTAATTGATACGTCAGAACGGAGTGTTTTGATTTTGCGTGGTTATAGGTAGGGACTGGACAATTTCGCGAATTCAATGACCTGTTGGCTAGGCTAGAATCCATGCATACTCAAGGCCCGTCTATTCGTTCATTGTCTGTTGTTCCACTGAGTAGCAGCTAGTTAACGAATAGTTGTGGCTTGAGTATGCATAGTACAATGGATTCTAGCCTGCAGATCATTGAATTCGCGACATTTTCCAGACCCTAGTTGTAGGTTATGGTAAAGTAAGGGGAACATGTGTTTTTCAGAAAGTGTACCTAAAAGTGATACGAATTCGCTGGTAATTGCTGAAGTAAAGTATTTATTGACCTAAAATTTGAAATACAAACATGAATATTACATGTTGTACATTTGCTGTGAAAATGCCATTTAATTGCAGTCAGGATAGGATGTTATGCATGTAGGCGCCCCACGTCTTGTGTCTCGGTGCCCCCGCAGCCTCTCTTTCATATCCTTCCTTGCCAACAAGAGTCCTTCCCCTATATTCAACACCACATTACTTACAATTTCCTGGCTCTATAATCTTGTTATTTTTATTAACAATAATAGTAATGAGATAATTACTTACTTTAACTCTAATGAATTTATTTAAAAATTACTTTTAATAACAGTAATTGTACTAAAATAATAACATTAACTATACATTTTCTCCGC
Source organism: Medauroidea extradentata (assembly GCA_003012365.1). Classification (NCBI taxonomy): domain Eukaryota; kingdom Metazoa; phylum Arthropoda; class Insecta; order Phasmatodea; family Phasmatidae; genus Medauroidea; species Medauroidea extradentata. Next base: position 4,399 of record PNEQ01106084.1, read on the forward strand.
GCGAAAAGTGCGCTTCTATGAGAGTTGTATTCTAGGTCCGGGTGTCGCGGCAAATCCGGCCCTGATTGTTGTGATTCGTTCCAGAAGAGATTAAGCACACGTGACTGTGTAATAGGGATTATCCGGACTAGAGAACTATCTCAGTACATGTTTAATCAAGGGGGGGGGGGGTGTTACAGGCCTTATGGGTATTAGCTAGTGTATAATCTGGAATGTAACTCGCTTATATCAATCCGTTTATCGTTTCATTTCAAAGGCATTGATGAGAGACCATCAGTAACTATCTAGCGGGTTGTCTTGGAGTCAAAGACCGCAGATTGCTCGCAGAGAGTTCTGTCACCCAGGCTTTTTACGGTCAAGAGAAAGTTTTCCAAAGACCCTGTTATAATTTTGTTTTCAGCAATTCCTGTCTTCCAGATGTTGCACAGTTGCACGTTAGTATATTTTCAGGAAACAATCCTCACATTTAGAGGAACAAATAAAGTCTTGCGAACACAGGTCCGAAAATGGTCCGTTTCTGTACACGTCACGTGACTTGCAATGCATAGCTCGTGGACTGGATCGTCTTAGTGTGGAATACTACATCGCACAATGTGGGCCGTACAATTAAATACGACTTATTTGGTATGTGAGTGTGAAGTAGCGTCGGAATAAAAGGGTTGGGGAAACGGGAGATCCCCGAGAAAACCTGCCGACCAACGGCATTGTCCGGCACGATTCCCACATGCGGAAACCCGAGGTCCCCCGCCGGGCATCGAACCAGGATTGCCTTGGTGGGAATGCATGTGAAAACTGTGTATTCTTCCTCCAAAATATTAACGTGTAATTTTGCGACAACCAGTATTGTATTACATTTCTAAAAAAAAAAAAAAAAAAAAAGTTTTAGACTGCAACAAGATTCATTTATTACTATACATATAGTCAACAATCATTGAAAGACCTTTCAAAAAAGTGCTCAGTTTAGCGTAGCATACAAGTATGACAACCGGTTTACAGGATGTCGCAAATATTCTCTGTTTCGCATAACTTTAGTAAAATTTGACTGTTCTAAGGTCACTACTAGGGGCCGAAAAGTTTCGCGGATTCAATGACCCGATAACTAGAATCCATTGTCCTATGCATATTCAAGCCCCGTCTATTCGTTCATTGTCTGCTGTTTCACCGAGTAGCAGCTGGTGGACAAATAGTCTGGGCTCCAATATGCACAGGACTGTGCATTCTAACATGCAGGTAATTGAATCCGCGAAATTGTCCGGCCCCTAGTCACTACTTTAAGAGGGCCTGGTAGATAATTCAAAGCTAAAAGCATTAATCTATAACTGTAGGTTTCTTAAAGTCAAATTTGTGAAAATTAAACAATAGCATTCCTAGACAATAGTTTTAGCCAACGTTATAAACAAATTTGTTTCCAATGTTATAAACTTCTGAGATATCTGACGCCAGAACCTCGTGCATTTAAATACGGCGCAAGAGATCACGCGTAACGAATTAGTCATCGTGGATAAATATTTACTCATAAAGTACGCATATACCGTTATCTAGGATTGTCTTTGGGTATTTTATGTATATTGGCTTCGAAAAAAGTGTAGAAATCAATTAATGATTTCAGCGTTTATTTGTCTACCACGCACTCCGTGTTATCGATGTTTGATGCTTTTTAAGCCGAACTTTTTTTTTATTGCTGCTTTCTACTTGGGCGATAATGACCCGGTGACGCTAATTTGCTTCCGAGCGCAGCTTTTGCTTTGCATCTTGGTACACACATAGCGTTTTCTCGATTATGATGTTATCTTTTGCGACATGGCATTCGGTAAATGACAGTTGTATACGAATGGCACCACGCCAGTTAGTGATTCTCAGCGAGTACCAAGGACTATGCGTACATGGACCCAAGGCCAGTAACTGTTTACATGCCAGGGACCGCATGCAGTTCGGTGCACAACAACGCAAATAAGTCAACAGACATCAAATTACACTGCATTTGCTGTCGCACATTCTATATTCATGTACCCGCAACAGGCATCAATTCAGAGGTCCGTACACATATCCACTGTGTATATTTATATATACGTGCGTGTATGTGTGTGTGGATGGATGACTGGATGGGTGGGTGGGTGGATGGATTGATGAATTGATGGAGGGAGGAATGAATGGATGGATGTATGGATGGATGAATGGATGGGTGGATGGATGTATGGAAGGATGAATGGGTGGGTGGACGGATGAATGAATGGGTGGGTGGATGGATTGATGAATGGATGGAGGGAGGAATGAATGGATGGATGTATGGATGGATGAATGGATGTATGGAAGGATGAATGGATGGGTGGGTGGATGGATTGATGAATGGATGGAGGGAGGAACGAATGGATGGATGGATGAATGGATGGGTGGATGGATGTGTATGGAAGGATGAATGGATGGGTGGATGGATGGAGGGAGGAATGAATGGATGGATGGAAGGATGAATGGATGGGTGGGTGGATGGAGGGAGGAATGAATGGATGGATGGATAGATGGGTGGATGAATGAATGGATGGGTGGGTAGATGGATGAATGGGTGGATGAATGGATGGGTGGATGGATTGATGAATGGATGGAGGGAGGAATGAATGGATGGATGGAAGGATGAATGGATGGGTGGGTGGATGTATGGAAGAATGAATGGGTGGATGGATGGATGGGTGGATGAATGAATGAATGGATGGGTGGATGGATGGAGGGAGGGATGCGTTCCCAAATCATTCGTCTGATTTTGATGAAATTTGTTGAGATGTGCGTGCGACCGCAAAGGTTTCTGCCAAAAAAAACTTATAAGGGGGTGGGATGCAAAACGAGGCAGTACGTGGTACCCAAAAATGTAGTTTAAAAAATTACTTTAATTGAAAATGTTTTTTATATATAAATACACGTTTTTACGAATTAACCTTTTGAGTATTTCGACTGAAATTTTGACCGACTAAAAGAAGATGTGCAATTGGTCAAAAATGCACGTTTGTTGAATATCTGCATTAGATTGCTAACCACGCGAACAAAGTAGCGCGCAAATATAGGGAGTCTGTGAACAAAACATGTTCACGTGGTAGCACGAAACTTTCTATGTACTTTTGACGGTCAACTTGTCTAGAATAATAATTGGAAAATATTGTTTAATGTGACCTTAAAGGTTAACTTTACCACGGTACAATCTATACACATTGATTGTTACTTGAGAGTGTTTTGTTTACATTAAAAAGTTGCACGTAAGTATAAATGAATTGAATTAATAAATGGTATGAAGGGTTTGAAAAGTGCTGACTGTGTCGCAACCCGCCTATAGGCGTATTTTGACGGTTGAACTGATAGCACGTTTCAGGGCCAGAGCATTTCCGCGACTCCGGTAGCGGTAGTGCTAACGCAGTGCAAATAGTTTGCTGCCGTTTATAGTTTTTGGCTATCTGGGTACAGCGAGCCAGGTTACAAGGTTCTTCCATAGGGAATGCTGTTGTTCAGTAATTTCCGTTTGTGTATAATACACAGGCAGACCTGGATTTGTAATTTAGCGCGTAAATGTAAAGTCGTTCACTTTGTAGTGCGCTATTTTCAGATTAACGTATGACTGTGAGTGAGAGAGTTTGGTCAGCGCGGGGCCCGCCTCGTGGCACATGTACTTGTGTGAGTGAGGTATGGTGCTAAGGGTGACGTCGTATGGGCCATACAACGCTGCGTCGCCTCTACGCTTAAGGCGTGCAGTCTTCGCGGAAAAAAACAAATTTCCTATGGGACTTTAAGTGGTGACCCTATTGTTTTATTTACGAAATCACTTTACTAAAGTCCAATGCACTATCCTTAAGTGGTTTCACATGTATTCGGATAGTATATTTTTGCTATAGCAGCCTGAAAACCCCGTTTCAACCCATTTTGACGTTCCCTAAAAGGGGATTTCTAATACGTGTGTTGTCTTGAAAGTACTTAAGGTCAGTCGTCTAAAGTGTGTGTTCTTTTCGTAGAGAAACGGCGTGAACACACGTATATTAGTTTCCGTGTAAAACTTGTTCTTCAAACACGCTGCAGTGAGATTTTATGGCAACGAGGCGGGTCCCTTAACATCGAGGTCTTCAGCGGTTGTGAGGGGTGATATGGGGTGAGAATGGAGCAGTGCCAGAATGAAAGTGCGGGGGAAACAGGAGATTCCCGAGAAAACCCACCGACCAGTGGCATCGTCCGGCACGATTCCCACATGCGAAAATCCGGGGTCTGGCCCCGCCGGGAATCGAACCCGGGTCGCCTTGGTGGCGAAAAAATAATTTAAAGATAAATTTTGAAATTCCCGCCCGACTCAGACAATTTCGGTAGCATAATCATTTTTACGATTGCTTGCAAATGCAAATGTTCCACTGCAAACACTTGTAGTCTATTACCGATTGAACCGCGAAAATACACCTTGTAACACCTGTCCATCTACGACCTGTACGTTATATCGACGGGCGACGTACGGTAAGACGCGCGCGGCGCCTAGACTAGCGGGCAGTTGATCGTATCATTATATTCCTTGTTGCACGGGTTCACCTTGTATATTTTGCGCCCATGGACCGCTGACCTTGAGCGCTAGCCCACACTCAGCCGTGGCACAGCTGTCCTAATAAGGCGAGAGCCTCGGCGTGCCCGTACAGCCATGATTATTTTGCCAACAGTAGTAATGGTGAGAGTGAGTGACAGATTTTGCCCTGTATGCCCCCCCCCCCTTTTTTTTTCTTATAGCAAACTTTGGCATGAGGGATTCATGCCGGACGATGCCTTTGGTCGGTGGGTTTTCTCGGGAATCTTCAGTTTCCCCCGCCCTTTCATTCTAGCGCTCTTCCACACCCACTTCATGTTACCTCTCACCAGTGCTGAAGACCTGGATGTTAAGGGCTTGGGCCCGAGTTTCTCGGCTTTCGAGAGAATTATTATGTTAAATCCTTACGAGAGTCGATATCGTAAAATTGCTTCGTAACTTTGTTGCAAATTTGTTTTACTATGCAATGTAATTTTTCGAGACAAACTGTATGATGAGTATAGCTAATTTATCAATTAAAAGGAAATTTCGTTAATTAACTAATTAGCAACTATTTTGCAGTCTTCTGACTCGACAAAATTAGAGTATACAGTTTAAATCAGTCATAACATAGTTACGAAGCGATTTTACGATATCGGCTTCTATTTATGTTTTAAAAAATAATTTACATTAAATGCGAAGAAACTCGGGCCCATGTCCTTAAGCGCTGAGCAAAATCTCTCACACACTCTTATAGCACACTACTAGTTAAGGCCACACTCCCCATTTTGTACTTTTTTCACGGTTTTAATTTTTTACGCCTAAACGAGAGCAGATATAAAAATATGTTAGGCAGTTACGTTTAAAATGGTCTTCTCCAGATTGGCTGATTTGTTTTCCAAGGCAGTAAATACTATTGTTGTAACTAATTACGTAACTAACGAAATTCTGGTAACTGACTTTTTAATCGGAACTGTGAGTTTCTTGTTTTGGAAAAAAAGTTATCATGGCGAGTACCATTTTGAACAAAACTGCCAAACTGATTTTTGATATTTGTTCTTGTTTTAGTTTTAAAAAAATAACTATTGCAAAAAAAAAAAAAACAGTAGAAACAAGGAGGCATAACCTTAAAATTATATTATTTATATTTGTGCTAGTCAATGAAACCAGCAAAACTCGGCAGCTTCCAGATGTTTGGTCCAGCTTCCATAACTGCGATAGTGCCAGCCTAATGTCACTAGTTTTGTAAGGGCTGGGGGGGGGGGGAAGTGGGATTGCAAGTACGCCTGGCCACTGCTTTGCAACACAATAATATTTTACGAGTGTATATCCCATATTTGTTGAAATCACGTATTGCATATTTACATTCCATCCATTGCACTGACTTTACCTTTCATTTAGTGGGGAGAGCTAGATGCTAAATTATTTCATCTATCGGTTTTCTACAATAACTCCTGTTTTAAAATGTTTTTGGTAAACGTGGCAATTCTATGCCTATAGAAGATATTTGTGATGAATTTGTAGATCATAATAGTGTTATATGTCCATCTTATGTTGGACTTTTAATCATTCTTGAAAGTTAACCTATAATTCCTTTGATTCTGTATGAAAAATTAATGATAGATACCATTATTATTAGAGGTACGTAAATTTCGCAAATACATTCCAGGTCAGGTTTAACGCCAAAAATATATACTTCATAATCACGTGTGTGATTAGCTGGCGGCTGTCACGAAACGCATTTGACTACTGCAAGCCAGTAGTAAATAAGGAAATGATTCATAGAGCTATCGCTTGTAATGTTGTTAGCCAATGAATAGTCAACTGTGTCCAGAGCGTGCACAGGACTGAACAATCTAGGCTACTGCCAGATGAATCCGCGAAATTGACGTACCTCTAATTATTATATATCATCCATGAAACAGCAATATGGCGTAGCCCTCGTTTTGACTGAAGTTAACTTTTCGCAACATGAAGGTGTAGTGGCTATTTTTATGCTTTCAGTAAAAATATCATATCTCTCCAAGAACTAATCTGGGTTGATTTGGATGCATATCAGAATGCTTTTTCTCGTATAGTGTTTTTTTAAATAAGTTTTCAGTGAAACTCCAGTATTGTGGGATACGATGTATTGCAGTTTCATGAACAATAGGTAGAGACGGGAAAAATTCGCGGGTTCATGGACTGTAGGCTAACCTTCAAGTACATATGTGTATTCAAGCAGACATTATCTGCTAACTGGCTGCTCGATGACGCAGCGATATGGGCCTGCATTTATTTGCTTCTGTACTATTGGCTAAGCTACTTCCAGGAAGTGTCAAATAAGTCATGGACCAATTGCGAAAGTGGCACGAACATACAGTTGCTGCAATTCTAGGAAAATTATCTTAACACTTTCCCTTAAGAGACTGATAAAATAAGATGATACGTGTATTTTAGGAGTTGCTAAATGCTTAAAATTGTATGGGGGTTGTATTATTTTTAATATGACATTGTTTTAAATTACGTATCTTAAGATTACTGTTACGAGTATTCGTTTGCAGGTTTTGAACATAAATTAATGTAATCTGATTGTTTCCAACAGTTCCTGCAGAACTTCGGTAAGGTAGACCGCACTGCAGACGAAATCTTCGACGAACATTTGCAGAACTTCACTCGCCAACAAAATGCTGCCAACAGATTACAAAAGGAGTTCAACAATTACATCAGGTGCATTAGAGGTGAGTTTGACAAATAGGCGATGCTTCGAACACCATGTCTTTTGTTTTGTTGGCATTGATACAGATAACTGCTTGGAATTTGTACTGCTTTCTTGCTAGATAAATGTTTGCAGTCTATATACGTGCAGTGCGTTCGTCTCTACTGCTGGCCTAACATCAACAGAATGCCTTTGGTATGATTTCCTCTGAAATGGAAGCAGTCATTGTGTAATAGTGCTTTTTTGATTCATTGGTGATCATTAACAGTGTTAACTTAATTTTCAGTCTGCCAATGGCAGTTGCGTTACTCAAGGTGAAGCCAGGATTTGGGTTCAGGAAAGGCACAATTCTAGTTATTTCAATTTTGCCTTTTTTTATGTTAGTCGTTTGGACAAGAGCCTTAATTTAAAATTACGAACTTCTGTAAAATTTGCCTTCCATGGCAATACACTAATTGTTCAAATGAAAACAGTTTGACTTATACTAGCGCGCGCGCACACACACACACACACACACACACGCAACACAGGCACACACATAATGCTTTTCTTTGATATTTTACCTAAATATTGACATACAAATTGTGTACTTTAACAATACTGTAGTTTCTTTTGTTGAAGATAGAATTAAAACATATAGTTACAAGAGATAAGTTCTGAAAGATGGGTGTCATAATGTTCTTTGAAATGAGGTTGTATTGCTGATTTCCTGTTACTTTCCACTTCAGGCCACTCTCTATATGCCTATAACATCAAAATTATCTCTTGCAATGTAAATGTCTAGTAAGGCGATGTTTCTCTAGTTCAGATTTGTTTTTAATGTTACTTTTGCATTTTTAAAGGGTAGCAGGTATCGTAGAACTGTCATATATATTTGTTTGAAAACAGTTTTTACTATGCTGTCTATTTTATCAAATCCAATAATTTTACTATTGAAGCTAAATATCAACGTAAAGAAATTGTTTAAAGTTGATAACTAGCCAAACTTGCATAACTTTTTATTTGACAGCTGTAACTTTGTGGTAAATGTGTGTAATTATGCATGTGTCTGAGAAGAGAGCAGTGTTAGTATCAGACAGTGTTGTTTGTGCTCCGCAGCGGTACAGACAGCAAGCAAGACTCTTATGGACTCTCTGAACGAGATCTACGAGAGCAACTGGGTGGGACATGACCTGCTGTATGTACAGGCACAGAACATAGAGATGCTGTGGCAGGACTTCAGTCACAAGCTTGCCGACCAAGTGCTCATACCTCTCAACACCTACCAGAGCCAGTTCCCGGAGATGAGGGTAACATTGCTTCTTTGCTTTACACTACTTACTTCTGTCTAGAAATGTGTATTTTCAAGTGCCTTCAGCAGATTATGTTTTAGGAATCATTTCTTCTGTGTAGCAGTTGGTTATTTTAGGAATCAACCTTGCTACTACATATTTGAAGACTTCCTACCATTTGCCCAGTGCAATTTTTTTTTGCCTTTAATTTGTATGTACTATTTATTCTGAAGAAAAAGTTTCAACTAGCACTCTGATAAGTACAGCTACGTAACCCTGTTTGTTTAAGCTATGTATTTATTGTGCTGAATATTCTACAACTATAGGCCTATTTTTTTATATTATTTAACAGTTGTGAAAAACTCTTAACATTATAATAGGTACTAAACTCTTCGACCAGTCAGACATAGTTATAAATATTATAGCATACTACTTATAAAATGTATTTGTGTGCTGATGCTATTTCACTGGTTTGGGAAATGTTCACACAGAAAAAAATTGACAAGCGGGGTCGCAAACTAGTGGACTTTGACAGCCAGCGACACAGCTACCAGTCCCTGCTCAACAACCCGAAGAAGCGGGACGACATCAAAGTGACGAAGGCGAAGGAGTCACTGGAGGAGGCCAAGAGGACGTATGAGGTGTTAAACAGCGAGCTGCACGATGAACTGCCAGCACTGTACGACTCCAGAGTACTGTTCCTCGTCACCAACCTGCAGACATTGTTCTCTGCAGAGCAGGTCTTCCACAGCGAGACTGCCAAGGTGCGTGTTTACCCAGACATCTACCTGCTAATACTTGCCGCAACCTAGGTCGTGCTCATATAGTAGAGTCGGTCACAACACCTACCACAAGTCAACAATAGTGGTGTCAGCCACATGAGCATTCAAACCCCTGTGAGCAACACTGTACTAAGCTTCTGGCGATTGTTTTGAGGTAATACCGCTTGACAACCTGCCACTGTATTGAATTCTCACCCCTTGTTCACATGTGGAGAGGACAATTACTATTTGTGAATTCCCAATCTGAATTACAGTTCCAGTTTACACAGCTTCACAGACAATATACCAAAAACAAACACTGGTTTGTTGCAGTGAACTAACAATTAAAAAATTTGTAAGGTAAATATATGTAGGCAATTGTATTGTAATCATCAACATATTTATGTACAGAAAACATTTTTTAACTCTGTCCCATGTAGTACATTAACAAACTTCAATTCCCCTGTTTTCACACTTTACTGTAGTTTGCTGAATTTTTCCTGGTCTCATGAGGATTGTATTATAAGAATATTTGTGAATGAAATGCTAGTCATGGTTTGGGATTTGTGGAAAAGTATTTGGAAGATTTTTTTTTATTTTATCAGTTGTCCATATTGCTGACAGTAGTTGTTAAGGCGTCAGATTATGATGCGAAGATTGTTAATGGGCAGTGCTATTTGGCCTATGTTTCAAAAATATGTTCACATGATGAAGAGATAACTGTCATTAATGATAGTATTAAGTTGTTGCTTTAATGCTTGTAAGAGTTAAATGTGTGTTCACAGATTGTTTTGACTGAATTTACATGTTGGCAGGTTTATTCTGAGCTGGAGATGATAGTGGACAAACTAGCCAATGACTGCCAGCGCGGCTCGTACACACTTAAGAAGAGTTCTCCGAAGTCTCCCAAATCACCGTCTGGCAACAACAAGTAAGTCCATGTGAACTGCTTGCCATGGTTGCATAGTCTAGCCTGAGGAAGTGCAGTGAGTTGACCACTAGAGTATCTACTCTTGGCATTTACCACAGTGTAATGCCATGAAGCTGCTGGCATTTACTGGGTTCAGTCTCCGGTGGGGCTACTCAGTTTTTGTGGATGGGATACAATGTCAGGCAGCTACTTGAGGCACTCTACTTCCCTCTACTCTCACATTCCACTGCTGCTCCAGCCTCGTGAATGCTCAGGACATCACTGTTCCACTCAACTAGGTCTGTCATTCCTATTCCAGTTCTCTTCTGCTCTAAGACCTGGTTGTTAAAGGGCAGTAAAGCCCATTTCAGTTAAATTCATGGCATGTTAAATATTTTGAGATTGATCAGCTTTCAGAAGCACACTTGACCTTGTTGCACTAGTATGGATAGTATGACAAGGCTATTCAAGACTACTGAATTTCAGCACTCTCTCATATTCTTATGAAACTCGGAATATATGCTCTGAATCACGTAAATAGACAGCTAAAGCGGTCGCAGATACTGTATAAAGGCTGGTGTGCGCTCCCCGCGCACTTCAGCCGGAGGAAGGACGTGGAAGGGATAGGTTATGTCGCTTGACTCCATCTCCGTAAGAAAGGTGAGCATACGAAATGTCGCATTGCAGAAGGGGACGCGCACTTGTTACTGCACAAATATACCACAATGAGTCGACAATTCACATTGCTATAAACTTGGTATCGTAATCAGGATGAATGCCGCTGTCTGTCAAAAACAATATAGTTGAATGAAATAAAACGGTATTCGTTTTCAGTGCACATAAGATGTCACTAATTTTAGACATTAAAAACCTTATTTTCAGCAATATTTGAAAAATACGAAGATACTTCCTTTCATGTTTTAGTAACTTTTGTCCAGTAGGCCATGCGACATCTAATCTTAGAGTAAATTATTTCATTTCAGTAATTCTGATAGTTTCCTTAGTTTTATGTGCCCGTAGTCATGCAAATTTTGACTTTGACATGCCGTTATTTGAATACTATGCATGCTATAAATTTTTCCATAAGCGTGACGTGTACAAAACTGACATAATTTCGTACTCAAATAAAACTATTAATTTTACACTTGAACGGCCTTAAAGAGGGCGTGGTACGTAAACTAACATAGTGTACTTTGAACTTTTATGGAAATTTTAAGGAATTTGATAGTGTAGGAAAGGGAAGAGAACCATTTTTGCCGTCTTCTTGAGCAAATATTTTGCCAGTGTGTCTCATTTCTTTAGTGTAATCTCTTGTGTCGAAATTGAAGACAAAAGTGCTGCATCATAGGTACTTTACCAGAATCACATCACCCCGGAAACTTGTCTGCTCACGTAGTTGTTAAAAATACTGTTCTAGAATGTTTTTTTCTTTCTTTTTTCTTTTTCTTCTGTTTTGGACAGAAATGTATTTTGTTTTAGTGTGTGTTCTATGTATTCTTCATATTTCAAACTCATTTGGTGAATAGACTATACATTTTCTTTTCAAAAGCAGTGTTGTTGTGTGTGTTAAGAAAGAATCGTAAATGTAACTTGTGTGTTGCAGTTCTATTGGCAGCGCTCCCCCGTCTCCAGCCAGATCTCCAGGTAAGTTTAGTTTCCTCACAGCTGGATGTGCATGTGAAATTTGTGCTGCATGTAATTATTTGTACAGTGGACATGCATTGCATTTTTAAATGCATAAATATTTAATAACACTAACAGTCATTGACGTGCGAATCTTTGCAAGTACTGTCATGAATAAACTAAGTCTTTACTATTGGATTTCCAACAACTTAGGACTATCTGCTAGCTGGTAAATTTAGCGATTGTTGACGAGATTGTAAAAATTCAGTTGGTCGTGGTATTTATTGATCATTTAATTTATACTACATAATTGTGTTGGAGGATTTTGTTTTTGTTTTACTAAAAAACAAAACATTTGCATGTGATGCTGAAAATTTGAAGGCAATATGCTAAGCTAGCGTTAAAAATTTTAGTTACCTATATTGAACCTACAGTGTTAGTGTCGTACTGTTATGAAGGCAAACATTTACTGGTCATACCATTGTAATAATATTGTATTATTTTACTTACATAAAAACTTTCTGCCTAGCATTTAAAATAAAATCAACAAATAATTTTTTAAAAGATGCATGAAATACAGTAGATAAACACTACTGCATTCAGCTGAATGCTATAGCTGCTGTTTAGACATTAGAATCATAGATTGTGCATGAGAGAGTAATGTAGTGGCATGCAACAGCATTATTGTGTGCGTGTGTGTCGTGTGTTACAGCAGACGAGTTGTCGAACACGGCCACTACAGTTGCCGCCACCACCCCTCCTCCTTCCAGCCCCACGTCTTCCCCTCCCTCGCACCTGTCCAACTCACAGCCCGATCATGACTCCCCGCCTCCCACGCCAGCCCCTGCCCAAGGCGACACAACCCCACCCAAACACCCACCACCCTCCCAGGTTAACGGTAATGCTAAACCTGGTCCTGTCGGCTCGCCCAATAACAACAAACATGTCGAAGAGTTGTACGACATTCCCATAGGTGAGTATAGCCTAGCTGCCGCTGCTCTTCTTTCACCTTCTGCTCATATTCTTTCTTTCTCTCTCTCGCTGCGCCACTCATAGTTTTCTTCCAACTCTTCTGCACGCTGCTTCTAGGATGTGAGTTGCCTTCGGGACATCAGGGTTGCGAGTGCTACCAGCCTATAATGTTATTCACACACACGCTCCTAGTTACCAACATACTTTTGAAGGCACTACTTCACATTGGTTCTTTTTGTATAGTCAAGCAGTGCAGTATTTCTGAAAAAAATTTGATTAAGATTGTGTGTATGAGACACTGAATGAAATTTTTACATAGTCATCAGAACCATGTTGCAGACCGTAAAAAAAAAAACTGCTGTCGCTGTATGAATCATCTCATCACCCATCTTATGAGAGTATATTCAGTGTTTCTCAGGGGAATTACAGAAAATTTCCATACATGCAGACTTTCTTTGGGTGTGATCCAGTGTTGCAGTGCCAGAATTTTCTGTGCCGGAGCTCTAAGTATTTCAGACCCATTGGTTCATCCATCCGCTCCAATTAAAGCGGGGGGTCCGGGGGTCCTCCCCCGGGGACCTTTGAGTTTGAAGGTGCAAAATAAAGCTATTTTGCCAGTTTTACTGGCAGAAATAATAACAAAATTACTAACAGTGGCGGAGCTTCCGCTCCTGCCTCAAGAGCAGTGGCGGAGCGTCGCACCGCCTCGCTCCGCCCCCACTACAACACTGGTGTGATCTTCTTGTACCGCAGATAAATTGAAAATGTGACCACAAATATGTTCTGTAGATCTTTTGGGCCCAGTCAGAGTAAATCCATTGCAGTTGTCTTATGATGTGCTTCTTAGCCAGAAGCTGTCGATACAAACTGGAGTTAGTTTTTTTGTGTCAGTAGTCTTCTGTGTTTTGGTGTTGCATGTCCAAGAACTTTGGTGGGAAAATTTTCTAGAAAAGAATTTAGGTTACCTACATAATCAAACCCAGTCACCTAACAATTAAATTATCTAAAAAATTTGTGTTACATCAATTTAACAACTCTTTTAAAGCTGGCAGTCCTGACCAGTTTTACTTTTCATGTTGACTGTAGCTTAAAATGTCCAGTCCCAAAGAGATGCACAACCACCAGAATTATTTGAACAACACACAGTTTTCCACAGATTATTGTCACTGTTGTATTTAAACCTCAGTTTTGTATCTGAGGTTAAAAAATAGAATATGGTAACGTAACGGACCATAATTTTGCATGTCTTAGTAGAAGCTGTGTGTGTGTAGGATTTCAAATTTTGCGGCCACCTTCCCATGTATCATCCTTTTATTTCATGCTGCATTTGATATATTCATGAAACTAATTGGTAACACTACTAAAAATATTTTGTTTGCTTTTGTTGTGTAACAAATTGAAAATGTATCAGTTATGAAACATTTATGCATGCTTATAATATGTTATCAGTAGCAATTGTATGTATGACGTACCAATGTTGTTAAAGTAAATGTCACAAAATGCTGCAAATATCACACTGTACAATTTACATAGGCAGCCGAAATATTGCATTGGCTATAAAATAAGACATCTCATTTTTAATTTTCGCTTCAGAAAAACTATGGTTCATCTCAATTTCGAAACTTTAAATTTTGAGGTTAGCTGTCATTTTAAATTTGAGGTTTTTCTTTGTTGAAAGTAATATTCCACTCTGTTATTAACAGCAGCATATATAAAAGTTAAAAATTTTAACACCCAAAAATAATACTGTTGGTAAATTTTCTGTTTCAAATATAATTACTGGTATTATTGAAATATTTGTGCTGTTTTTATTTTGAAGGAAAAAGTATTTTTACTGTATACACATGTGAAAATCTACTGATTATGGTACATTAAAAATTGTCTTATTTTCTGGTGAATACAGTATACACAGTGGAATTTCGGTTATGCGTGTATAGAATGGTAACGTAGATTGATTCCTTGGTTCAGTATGTATGCCATAAGCATAATGTTCATAATACTTTTTTTTTGCACATTCTGCCCTATTATATATCAAACCATAAACATTTAAGTATTGATTTGAGATGGTCTGACAAATCATTTAAATGCATGCCCTGTATTTACCCAAGTTGTTTCCATATTGTCGGTTTACTGCCAAAATTGACAAAAGTTAACTGCCATTTTGTGTGAAAATACAATTAAATTATAGAGCACACAAAACATATTGTAACAGTACTCAACAGCAAGTAAACGTTAACCTTCATATACAGATTTCTAGCAATTTTGTCAATTTTCTCACTTTGACTAGGTCACTGTCTGCAGTAAACTGACTAAGGGATTTAGTACACAAGCAGACCAATACTGCTGTTTGTAAAATAATTTTTATTAGCTGTATTACATACAGTACAGAAGATTTGTAGTGAAAGTTGGTATATCTGAATTGCAGGTGCGACCACAGACAACTTGCCCCCGGGGGTGCTGTACAGGGTGAAGGCAACATACAAGTACACTCGTGAAGATGAGGATGAGCTCTCGTTTGACGTAGGGGAAATCATTAAAGTGGTGGAGTACGACGATCCAGAGGAGCAGGTGTGGAAATGAATTACAGTGTGGTATAGGTTGGGTTTTTTATGTTCCAGTTAGTATTTTCCAAGGCTATTTTAATACAGACCTAGTTAATACTAAGTTCTCATTAATACAAAGTGGATTTCTTTCCCCTTGGAATGAGATGACAATTTAAATAGCATTAACTTTAATGGTAAAAATAAATATGATTTAGATGTAAAACTATGTACACTGGTCGAAATAAGTTAAAAGTGGTAGTAAAAATGTTTGGATTTTGGGGATTCATAGCCTGAAAATATAGTATTTGCTAACATTTTTGAGTTGTTGTAAGCATCCTGTTGATATAAAATTCCTTACTATTAACTGCAAAATATTTATGCCCCTTCTGATTTTTATTAAAGAGGTTCTATTGTACACAGGTGTACATCCCGCCATTCACAAAAGTTTATCATCTTAGATAGAGAAGTTTATAGTCTTCCTTGGCTATTTTCATGAATGTCGCGGCTTCTGGACTTGATTCGCTCTGGTCATAAGTTGCAGGAACTAGCATTTGACCGAGCATCGCAGTAGGCAAGACCTGAAGATTCCAGTTGCAATAATTGTAGTATTTATTGGTTACTGTGTATTGACTGTGCTTTAAGGGTGCAGCCTACAGGCTATACAATTGTTGGAAAATGTCATTTTAAAAGCTAAATCCAGTGTATTATTTTCATGAAACAATGAATTAGTTAACTAGGTGAGTGAATAAAGGTTAAATGATTTTGGCAGCATGTAGAGCCATAGAAACAAAGATGTGATGCATGATGGTTCATAGAAAATACTATGTCAGCATAACTGTCAGGAAAAGTACACTTTTCTCTTGGCTAGTCTATGCCTGTAGCTGTTCAGTGCATTGAAGGTACAGAAAAGGTGACACTGACATCACCAAATGCCTCATTGCTTTCATGTGCAAGATGCTGAACTGGTATGCAACATTTTCTTAATTGGAAAATCTGTTTTGAAGTTCACTGTAGGAGTCCTCGGTAATGAATGTAGTATTAGTCTGGGTACTTGATAATGTGGTACAGTATAACATTGGAAAACTGCCATTTTTAGCAGCGTTAGCGGGTTCACAAACAGTTTTTTCATGTGCATAATGTTTTGAAAATACTTGCAACCTTCCCTTGAAGGAAAGGTGAGGTAAGTTGGCTTTATGTCTCGTTGACAGCGAGGTCATTGGAGACTGTGACATACAACTTGATTAAATGACAGGAACTGAGAGAGGCATCACCCGAGGCCTTTATTAAGGAACCATCCCAGCATTTGTCTGCAGAAATTCGGGAAAACATGGAAAACCAAAATCAGGAAGGTCAAATCCGGGGATCGAACCCGAGTCCTCCCGCATACGAGTCCAGCATGTTACCATTGCGCCATCTTTCTCAGTAAGGTAGGAAGAGAAAGGGAAAGAAGAAAGACTTGTGCGTGCCCCCCCACACACACACACACATGCCTGCGTGTGCGCGCATACATGTGTGTCACTGCAATGGTTAACAGGCTCCTTAAAAAGTTCTCAATTTACAGTGAGCAAAGCTGTAGACATTGCACTTTTAGAAGTATAAATAAGTTAGAGTGTATTGCAAGGCATTGTTATAGCACAGTACCTCAGTACTAGCGTACATGGCTGACTGTAGTACATCAGGAGTGTATGTAATGCAGTTTAGTTGTAAATAGTATTTGGGTAGACAGCAGTGACATTTGGACAACTTTGGAATTCTTCTGTAATGCTCAAAGCTCCCTACAATGTTGAAGCAGTTGTTTACGAAGGTTATTGTGTGTGTTCCCCAGGAGGAAGGCTGGCTAATGGGAGTGAAGGAAGGTACAGGAGAGAAAGGAATGTTTCCTGCTAACTTCACCCGCCCACTGTGAGGAAACGGCCCAGCTCCGAGACACACAAGTACAACCTGTCGAGTCCCACGTCAGTAATACTGCCCGCCACGAGAGAGCCTATGGGTACTGTCGTTGACTACACAGCACCGAAAGAAGCATGGCAACGTTTCCCGTCTCTCTGCAGCTGCTTCCCATCAAACATAGTTATGAAC
Organism: Medauroidea extradentata; assembly: GCA_003012365.1. NCBI lineage: Eukaryota > Metazoa > Arthropoda > Insecta > Phasmatodea > Phasmatidae > Medauroidea > Medauroidea extradentata. The sequence continues at coordinate 21,772 of PNEQ01106084.1, forward strand.
CACATCCTCGACACTTGTTTGGGACTTTGTTACATTTGGGTAAAATTAATAAATGCATTCTGATCTTACAGATGTTTTCTCTGGTAGCAACTCACAGGGGATTAAAAATAAGCAGAAATGCTCAACTTGTTGGTTTATTAATAGGTCTATATATATGTAAATAACATTTTGCAATGAGGTGACTGTTTTGTGGACTGACTGATCCAGGATGTTTACTCAGTGATATCGCTCAAAATAGTCGAGGAAGAAACTTTGCTGTCTTTTAGTAATTTCCAGTGTTATGGCTTCAAGACTAACGGTACATTTAAGGATATGATTATGAAGCCTAATATTGTGTGAAGCAATGATTTTTTTTTCTGTCACAGAATATTTACGTTGTAACTGTGTACATGTACATCGAAAGATCAAATAGATTTTTTCCCCTTAGTGTTTATTCAGTTTTGTCAAGGAGGATTACGGTAATTTACAAGAAATTTATGACGGTGTACAAATTGACCACTGCAGTAGGTTGATTTGTGTTAAATTGAAAAGTTGTAATTATATTTTAGATATACATATTGCCCATTACGCTTAATGCAAAAGAATATATTTTTAGTTTGTGCAGAATACACATCCAGGAATATATGTAGCCACAAAGACGGCTCTTTAAAAGAAATTGTGAAAAATATTCTGCAAACAAATTTTAAAAAACTGTGAATAATTTTGGTAGAGAAATGTGAGACATATTCCCTGCTGAATTAATATTTGTTATAAAGTGCCTTAGAATGTTAATGGGTTTAAAAAAATGCCATATAAGTAGCAAACACATTAGTGATTTGTGTAGCATAGTAGAATTTCATCCATTTATTGTAAATTATGTTTTTACAAGCTATACTTACCAAAAGTTAGGTAATATTGAAATACATGGTTTAGTACCAGCCAACATAATGTAGACATCCTGTAACTGCAGTACATACATCTCGGCTATCGTTACGATGTACCACTGTACTGTGGCAATGTAGAGGTCCAATAATTGCCTGCATATCATTGTCAATTATACGTATTTACCATCATTAGCTGCTGTTGTAGCTTGTGTACATATGACTGTTTGCAGTTTATGACAACTGATTTAATATTACATTTTGTGAATATACGAGAAGAATGTACATTATATATGTTGAGTTAATATGCAAGGAAGGTTGATAGGTATCAACAAGCGCATGAATTATTTTAATGCCAGTGGCCAAAAAAAATTTTTCTAAACAGTATGTACATTAATAAGATAGTGTATATATGTAGTTGAATGTCATCCACTTGTAAAAGTGGATTTATTGATATTTTAAGTTGCAGTAATCAGCTGTCACAATTATTCTGATTCTTATACTTTCATAACAAACATATTGTTTAAGGCCTTCTTTTTTAAACTGATTGTTTTTTGTTAGAACTGTTTATTGTTCACTAATTTATTTATATTGTTGGGAGATAACTGAATACTTAGGCGAGAGACCTTTTGTTCCTGCTCTTGGATTGTTTTAGCCTTACACTGTGCTGGGAGCTTTGGGACAGCAAATAAGGAACCAGAACTTAACAGCAGTTTCAGTTTGTTTAGAATGGTTTGGCTGGGACTAAAACTTCCCCTCAGCAAACCTGTAGATGCTTGCAGCATTTGTGGGCTCTTCATGGATGTACGTACTGTATTGATCCTGTTGCCTTGTGTTACACATGGAAAGACAGAGGCTCCCAGCACAGTGTTTGAAGCTTGGAACATTTCCCTTCAAGATGGAATGAATCATGACTGTAATCGCTACCAGTAAGTTGTGTATGTAATCACAGGTGCGTGTAAGTTATATTCATTTCCACCTTGTGGCCATTCTTAAATTGTCTTGTTAAAATGTAACATTTTATAAAAATTATATATTTTTTCCTCCAAATAACATGTTTTAATTTTTCAATCACCACCCACAATGTTACACGTGAATCCAAGATCTCCACAGTGAAGCATGAGACATGTACATAGTGGCTAGAGCAAGCTCCTTTCACCAAGGCGATTCAGGTTTGATTCCGCAGAGTAGACCCAAACTTTCTCATGTGGGAATAGTTTCGGATGATGCCGTTGAATTGTGGGAACCTCATGTTCCCTGCCCTTCAATCCGGTGCTGCTCCATACTCGCCTCATATCACCCCTCACCAGCACTGAAGACTAGGGGTGGGCGAAGCTTCGAAATTTCGAAGCCGAATCGAATATTTTCATTATTCGATATCATATTCGAAATAAAATTTTTACTTCGAACTTCGAAAATATTACTACAATTTTCTGGTGGTTATAAGTCATCTTAAAAATTGTTGTTATTTGGCCAAAACTTGAAGATGGTGTCGAATTTACGTTATTATAAACGTT